>PVIA01003615.1:0-162522 GCA_004024845.1 Tonatia bakeri | reverse complement strand
TAGAGAATAAGTAGCACAGACAGTAGGTAGAAAATAGACAGGTGGAGGGTAAGAATAGTATGGGACATGTAGACACTAAAGAACTTATGACACATGGACATGAACTAAAGGGGGGAATGTGGGTGGGAGGGGATGGGCAGGGTGGAGGGGAGTGAAGGGGGAAAATGGGCCAACTGTAGTAGCATAATCAATAAAATAATAAAAAAAAAGAGTAATACATGCCTATTAAGGAAAATTAGAAAAATGCTTTTATTGCTTTTAGCCCCAGAAAGCCTTCCACTGTCAGAGGGTGGACATGTATTTAATTTCCCACTGACATCATAAGGTTTAATTGTCTGCCCTCAGCACTTGGATCCAGCTGGAACTTATTCCGATGCGCTCTGCGAGGCGCAGGCCCAAAGTGCTCTTCTCCAAACACCAAGTCAGCTCTCCAATCACATGTCTTCCCACCACCACTGTCTTAATAACCAACCAGTCTGCTTCCCACTGTCTTCGTCAGCTACTGTTGCAATAGCGCTGTGTTACAAGCAAACGCCAAACTGGCGTTTGCCAGTGAGAGATACAGCAATGTGAGTGTATCTCTCTCTCTTGTGCATCTGTGGGTAGGCTGGGTTTCCGCTGATCCAGGCTGGGCTCTGCTGGATTGGACTGGCTTCCAAGCCCTGGGTGGGGCCCAGCCGGCTCCATGTGTCTTTCATCCTCCCTCGACTGGCAGCTACCCCAGGGATGTTCTCATGGTGAAAGGCACAGGTGCAGAGGCCAAGTAACCCACAGTAACATAATTAAGACTTCTGCTTGTGTTATGTCCGCTAGCATTCCATTGGCCTAAGGCCAGTTATGAAACCAAGCCCACCCCAGTGGCATGGGGAAATTTATTTCACCTTCATGGAAATGGTGCACAGTTGCATGGTAGAGGGTGCATTTACAGGGGTAGACTAAGACTTGAGAGCCGAAATACAATCTACCACACCCAGGGAGGCAGACTTTTAGGAAACTAGGCTATGTTGAGATAAAGGCAGAACAGAATCTATAAAGGGACTCAAGGTCAAGGGAAGTTTTTAAGGCAGGGGGAGATACTCCCTCTTTGCTCATAGGATGAGGAAACGTGGCCGCCAGGGGAAACACGACTTGAAGATATGAGCAAGAGGGGTCCATGATACTTCCTCTAAAAATTCCAATGTAAGTCCCAAAGTTTAGAGGGGGAGGGGGTGGGCACCGATATTACTGCCCCTGAGAAGGATATTGGCTGAATAGGAGCTGGGCCTGAGGTTCCCAAAAACAACCGTGGACCATGAGAGGAGGCCTCAGCCAAGGGAAAGCAGTGCCCAGCACTGGTGTGGAGGGTTGCAGGAAGGCCGGGTCTGCAGAGGCCCTGACTTGCAGGGGACAGTCGTTTCCTGCAGCCTGTCAGTGAGGCTGGAGGAGAAACCGTGGGTTGTCGGGTTGGCACAGGCAGGTCTGGAGGTGGGTAGGCTACGGTTGGAGGGACAGGGGATGAGGAAGCTGACAGCTGGTGAGGGTCCAAGACATGAGCCCAAGTTCTCAAGGAGAGGGAAGCCATGTAGGCTGCAGGGGCTGAAGGGCTGGAAGGCAACACCTGGTGTGAGGGGCTAGAGGCGGAGGCGTGCGTGTGGGGAAGGGGTCAGGACAGGGACACTGGGGTGTAGGATCTCAGAAGTAGAAAGTTCCAGGGACATCCAGGGTGTGACCACGTGAGTAGGCTGTTGAATTGCATTGTGAAGGGCTTGGTACTGAGCCCAGGAACTGAGGCCAAGGCAAAATGAAGACTCCTGGGCCCCAGCCAGACCTACTGAGTCTGACTCTCTTGGAACAGGGGCCCAGGATCCTGCGTTGCAATGTGCTCCCTGTGTGGTTCCTTGACTCCCCAAAGCTGAGAACCGCTGAGCTAAAACGTTGAAGGAGCTGTGCTTGTCAGAATTACTTGATGGCAGGAATCGGGCAGGAAGACCAAAACCAGTGTCTAACTCCGCAGAGCCCGGACTGGGTCCATGGATGGACTGGTGAAGAGGGGTGGAGAGAAGTTTGCCAGTGAGGCAGGAGGAGCTGTGGCCCTGACCTGCACCAGCGCCTGACCAAGGCAGGATGCTGACGGTGTGAAAAGGCAGAGGACGTCAGGGGCATTTATTCCCAAAAGAACCAGGCTTCTGGGGTGCGCAGCACAGCAGCTCAGAGGGAAGCCCACCATGAGATGGTGAGCTCGGCGTGGGGGCAGCAGATGAGGGGATGGGCAGGTGTGAGCAGGGCTGGGCTGAGCAGAGGCCAGATTATCCCAGCCACCACTTCTGCTCTTGGCTGACTTTTCTAAACTGAACTTCTCCACCCTGGTCCAACACAATGTCTCTTGTCGCTAACATTCAAACAGTTCCAACCGTCTCATCTCCTTCATGACTGTGTCATTGCCATTGTCGTTGTCATCATCATCATCATCACCTCAGTTTTCGGAATGCCTGCCAAGCACCAGGCATCAAGTTGGAGCTATGATGCAAAGATGAAGGCAGGCTCTGGACCCTAAGGGGGGCTTCCAGGCCAGTTGGGAAGGCAGGATTCAGACACCAGGGACGGACAAGCTAATATGACAAGGGAACATGGAGCAGGCTCAAGAATCCCCACCCCTATCCCAGGCACCTGGAAGGAGGCTTGCTCTCTGAGAGTTAAGCTCTAACACCACCACATCATCACAGGCCAGAAATGCAGGACTGCCAGTCACCTGACCCAGGTTATTAGTGGGTCTCTCCCTAGGACAGTCACAGAAGCAAACCTTAGCCTTGGCAGTACCCCCCAAGCCACTCACAGCAGGAGGCCGTGGGCAAAGACCTGGAGTGCATGGGTCCCCAGACATGGTCCTCCCATGCCCTTTCCCAGTGTTGTGAAATATGGGCAGCCACAGGCCTTGTTCTGACTCGCTGTTCACAAGCCACAGCACTGAGTCAAAGAACTGGGGGGAAAGTGCTTCAAGTGGAGGGCGCACAAGCAAAGGCCCCGAGGTAGGAATGGGTTGGCCAGTTGAGGAGTAATGAGGCTGGTCTGTGGTGACAAAGGGAAGAATGGCGCCTGGTGAGGTGGAGGAGACAGACTCAGTCCCATCAGGCAGGGGCCTTGGAGTGTTTGTGAGTATTTAGCATGTGTCTGGCATCATACCAGGCACTGGAGATTCAAAGAGGAAAAGTGTGAAATCATAGCTCCTACTATCTTTTTAAATTTTATTTTTAAAGAGAGGGGAAGGGAGGGAGAAAGAGAAGGAGAGAAACATCAGCGTGTGAGAGATACACCAATCAGTTGCCTCTTGCACGCCCCCAGTTGGGCACCTGGTCCCACAACCCAGGCCTGTTCTCTGACTGGGAATCGAACCAGTGACCTTTCAGCTCTCAGGCTGGCACTCAGTCTACTGAGCCACACCAGCCAGGGCTCATAGTCCCTATTCTTAATGAAGATGATAAAATCTCCAAAATTCTAGACTCTGAGATAAACATGTAAACACATAAAAAAATATATAGCACGGGGGTGTTGCCTGAGTGATAGAGGTACTACACTGTATGTGCAAGTCCTGGACTTGGCACAAGGGCGGGGCATGCTTGCAGGGGTCCAACCTGTTGGCACCTCCGGGCCACACTGGAAGAAGAGTTGTCTTGGGCCACACACTAAATACACAAACACTAACGAAAACTGATGAGCAAAAAAAGAAGGTTTAAAGTAAATTTACGATTTTGTGTTGGGCCATAGTCATAGACATCCTGAGCTGCATATAGCCCGTTTGCCTTGAGTTAGGCATCCCTGCTTAAGCCCGTGCTCGGGTGGGAATGTCAGAGAAAAGCTTTCCCGAAGAGAGCACACCTGGCCTGAGTTTTGGGGAATGAAGAAGGCACAGTACTCCAGGCAGAAGGCACACGTGTGCAAAGTCAGGAGGGTGTGAGATGATGGGACAGGTTCAAGCAAAATACAAATCTTCAGGTATTAATGAGGTGCCTCGTGCAGGAGGGAGCGGATAATGAGGCATCAGTCTGGCCGCCCCGGGGAAATTCCCATGGGAGGGAGGTGAAACAAGAGCAGATTTGCAGCAGCTGTTGTCAGTCTGTCAGAACCGTCCAGAGGAGGGGAGGGCTGGATTCCTGAGCCTGCAGGAGCGCCCTAAAACATCCGTCCTCACCCCTCACCCCCAGCCCTGTCCCGGCTGCATGTTTTACAAAACGGGTCTCAGATTGTTATCTATAGTCTTGTCAATGCGTGTATGTGGTTTGAGATTAGAATTCAATCTGTCTGTATTCTCTGCTGGCTATGCCTGAGCCTGCATTTCCTGTTTCAGATGACACGGACATGTTTTAATTTCTCAATATAATGCTTGACACAGCTTTATCTGCAGAAAGGTGTGTCCACGGTGACTTTTGATGAGGCTTTATAATCCTTCACTCTGCGTGTGTCGACACAGACTTACAGACGTAGGAGCTCCCTTGGCCTAGAAGAACTTTCTGCAAATTAGCTTGTCAGTCTTCTCCCCTCTACCTCCTCTGCAGCACACAAGGTGGGAAGCTAAGGGCAGGGCTTCAATTCAATTCTGTTTTGTTTGTTGAGAACCCTTTATGTGTCAGGCACTCGGAGGAAGCTGATTGTAGGCAAGGAGACAGGGAGGGAGCAGGCAGGGGCTCGTGCCTTCAAGAGGTATCCACAGAAGAGAAACGTCACCTCTGGGTTTTCTGAATACCCCAGGATTAGGTGTTGGGATTACAATTCCGTTTGCAGGTGATTTAACCCATCTGTTGGGTTTTGGGGTTGAGGTGGGAATGAGGCCCTTAATTCATTGTGCATGAGGATTCTAACCTTCTATACTCTCCACACTGGAAACTCAGCCTTGAGATCCAAGGGTCTAATCAGAGCCCAGACGAGGGAGAGAGAGAATGTGTGACTTGGGGGTTAGGTTATCCAGCCCCCCTCAGGCCAGAGCACAGGTCACAGGGAAGAAGACAAAAGCACCACCTCATGTGCTTCCCTCCCATCGTCTCCCCGTGAGAGAGAGGGCTAGCTTGAGTGTTCCCAGCGTTTCCTGCCCTTCCTCTGCTGGCTCAGGGCTGAGGCTGGAGCCGGAGCCGGAGCCGGAGCCTGAGCCCCGCCACTCTGCATGTTTGCCCAAATTTGTAGATGTCGCCACACCTGCCTCACATCTACTTCCATCCCACTGACCTTAACAGTGGGGGTTGGGTGGGGCTAGTGGTGTGCAAATCCTACAGGGTTTAGGAGTCGGAGTATTTTGGTCCTAGACCTGTCTCTGCCACCCATTGCTGCATAACCTCGGTCATGTCCCCTAAGCCTCTGTGGCCTCTTATCCTTCAGGGGATGGTTTACATGTCACCTGTTCAGGGAGGGCCTCCCCCATCTAAACTGGTCTTCCGTCCTCCATATCATTGTCCCCTAATCACACACACGTACATGCGTATGTATATATAACATGTACATACACGGCTATGTGTATAAATGTAAATGCATATAACACATAATTATGTTTGTCAGCTTATTTGGTTTGTTTATCAGATTCTTGACTGTAGGCTCCAAGAATGCAGAGACTGTGTGTCTTTGACCCTCGAATCCTCAGAGCCTAGCACAGTGCCTGGCACGTAGGAGGACAGAAAAGTAACTGAGTGAATGAATAAAGGACTAAATGAGCGCTGACTCACATGATCTCTCAAGTTCCGTCCAGCCGAAGTTCGAGTTTGAGGTTTCCGGTCAAGAGGCTTATTCCAGGACCTCCCCCGGAGTTCCCCTAGGGGGAAGGTGCAAGTCGTGCGGAGAGCAGGCTGGAAGCCGAGGCCGCTCGCACGACTCGGGGGTGGGGGGAAAGCGGACTGCGATTAGCGCAGGTCCAGGGCCCGCTCGGGCCCCGCCTCCTAGCCGGCCGGCGGAGGCGGGGCCAGGCCACCTTCGCCGGGCGGCGGTCAAGGTGTTCTCGGACTGAGCTAGGGTGGCTTACAGGCGCGTTCAAACGCGAATCAATGGAGGGGCGGGGCCAGAAAGCTCCCCGCACCCCCCCGCCTGCCGGCGCAGGGGGCGGGGCCCCAAACCCCCAGGTTTCCCGCGTGGGGGCTTGAGCCGTGCTGTTGCCTAGCAACGCCCCGCCCCGCCCCCCGGCCAGCCGCGGCGGGCGCCTGCCCCCAGCATGGCCTGGCAAGCCTGGCCTGCGCCGTGTCTGTGGGTCGCCAGCTGCGGGCTGCTGCTGCTGGCCCTCGCTCTGCTCCTGAGCCCCCGCAGCTGCCGAGCGCGGCGGACCCTCCGCGGCCTGTTCATGGCGCGCAGCAAGCGGCTGCTCTTCCGTATCGGGTTAGTTCAGGGCTGCGGGCGGGATGCGGAGCTCGGGCAAGCGGCCTCCCTGGGAAAGGGGACTGACCCGAGGCGGGTGCGGGGGGCTTGGGGTGAGTACGGGGCAAGGGCTGGGGGATCCGGGTTCAGAGAGGAGCGATCGGAGAGGCGGGCTAGAGAAAGCACTGATATGGGGGGAAAGAGAAGTTAGGGGTTTGGAAGACTGGTATGGGCTGGGAAAGGAGGAGTGGAGGGCAGGCCAGGGTGGCCAGAAAGGGGGCGTGAGGGGACATCTGGAGGGAGGAGACAGGTGAGGAACCGGAGACAAGGGAGCGGGAAAAGGACGGCGGGTGCAGTATCCCGGGTCAGGAAGGGCCCGGTGGGTGGCAGGTGCAGGGTAGATGGAATGCTGCGAACCATCCGAGTGTCATTTGAAACCGCCAGCTCCTTCCACATGTCTCTGTCCCTCTCCCAATCACCCAACTCCCCACCGCACAGTATAAGCCCTTCGGTCCCAAGCGAGGCACAGTTCTGTAGGTCAGTCTTCCCATCCCCCTACCCACGTGGGAAGCCCCGGCTGTGAAATTCGACCCCACTTATTCTGCTTGACTTGTTAAGGTTTACTGACCTCCAGTAACTTTTTACTGTACGACCCCTTCCCCAAATCCCCCCTCTCTCCTACGCCCCTACTTCCACCTCCCACCCCGTTTGCACTCTTCTCTCCCCCCCTACTTCTGCCCCTTCCCGGGCCAGTCAAGGGTGGCTAACCAGCTCTGTTACACACTGAGACACGGAGAGGCAGGGAAGGAACTCTAAGAAGAAGGCTTCCTAGGGTCCCCCTCCCCTTCCCGCTACTCGCAGGGCCAGGGGGCAGGACCTGAAGCCCCAGTTTAAGGACAGTGATGTTGGGGATGGGAAATGTGAGAGCATTGCCACACGCCAGTTTCAGGGGAGGAGGAAGCTTGGGAAATTCCTGAGCTTGGAGAAGACATTGCACAATTCTCTCCTTCTCCCGAGACCACCCCATACATCCCAGAAGCTTCAGCCTGAGGATTCTCCTCACACTCGGTCTAAGGAATAGGTGGAAGGGCCTGGTTGGGGGAAACTGGAAAAATATGGCGGGGCCGGGTTGGGGGAGGGGGGAGGGGGAGGGGTTGTGCGCAGAGTCTTGTGTGCGCCTCTGGGGCATTCACGTTTCCAATCTCCCAAACGTTGATTGCATTCTCAGTAATGCCCCGACCAGGTCGCCATTGCTAATAGCATTCAATTCGTGAGATTTATAAATATTTAAATGTTTTTGTATGTGGAGTTAAACAACAACAATAACAACAACACATTTCTCCCCGTAAGAGTTTTTGGAAATTGTACAATTCCATTTGGGGAGGGATTTTTTTAAGCTACTTCTAACTTTCAAAATCGGTGATGCTGAAGTCATTGTTCAGACGGCCTGAGTAAGTAGAAAATAGAAGTTTCCACAAGGAACTGGAATCAGAAATACTGCGATGAGAACTCCCAAGGTCGCCTTACTCAGAGTCCTGGGTATTCCTAGAATTTGGGATCTGGGAGTTTCCCAGTCCCCATACTCAGAACTCTGTGGAGAGATTCTTTGGTAGCCAGTGTTTCCGGGGGTTTCCCGTGCCTGCATTTCAAGGTAGCCTTGGAGTCCACTCCCCGAACTTGCAGAGCAGAAGGGTGTGCCTGGAGTCTGAGTTCCAGATCCTTCCCCTCCGGAGTCTGGGAAACAATCAGGACGGTCCCCTGGGGGAGAGGCAGCTGGCTGGCTGCTGGGAGGGGCAGGGGGTATGGGCAGGAAAAGGGCTGAGGGAAAAGAACAGGTGTTGCTCTGTGGGGGCGCTTCCAGGAAGGATGGAGAAGGAAGGGGGCGGGGAGGGACAGGACATGATGGGGAGGGGCAGAGCGCAAGGGCCCACTGCGCCCTGAACAAATGACCAGAGGACCACAAACAGGGGAGTCTACCGGGGGCTTGCTGGAGGCTGGAACGCAGCAATGGAACTACTAAGTTGTGCCTGGAAGAGGAAAGATGGTTCACGTTGTCATAACTGACAATAATTGCTGGCGTTTGGCAGTCTTATAAAGGGCTTTCTTTGGACACAACCACCGCTGTGTTGGGATGGGGATCACTGGGCACAGTGGAGGGCACAGCTGGGCTGCCCCGGGGGAGGCACACGTGTCTGGGGTTCTGCAGGGTCTGGGAGACGGCATGTGGAGTAGTTAGGCACATAGCATGTGGGCTTGGGCAAATCTGCTTTTGAATCCTAGTTTTGTTGCTTAGTAACCAGGTAATCTTGGACAAAGCCTCAGCCCGGTGACCTTAGCCTCACTGTGCCTCAGTTGTTTGCCTCTGTAAAAGGAGCACAGTGATAGCACCTACCTCCCGGAGCTCCTGTGAGGATTAAATGAAACTGTGCACGTACGTGCACAGGGCCTGACTCGTAGTTCTCGCTCAGGAAGTGTTAGCAATTGCTCTTTCTGTGGCAGGGGGGCAGGTGGGAGGGCTCCTGGGGCTAGGCAGGCTCCTGGGGAGCTTCCTTCACAGTTCTGCTCCTGTCTTCCAAGCCTGTCCTGCCCATCTACCAATCAGGAAACCCCTCGTCCCTTCCGCCCTGGGTGGGGATTGTGGGATCACAGATGTGAGCAGTCTGGGAGTTCTTCTCAAGGAGTAGGGGTGGAGCCTGTGAACAGGGACCTAAACTGTGGCAGGAATCAGGGCATGACAAGTTCCCCAGGAGTGGCAGGGTATGCTTAAAGAGGCTGGGGTTGAGTGTGGGCTCTCGCCCTGGCCGTTGTGGCTCAGTTGGTTGGAGCATCATCCCTTAGCCAAAGGGTTGCCGGCTGGGTTGCTGGTTTGATTCATGGTCAGGGCGCATACCTGGGTGGCGGGTCCAATCCCTGGCCCAGGTATGTGCAGAAGGCAACTGATTGACATAAGTGTCCTCGGGTGTGGATAAAAAAGAGGGAGCGCTCTCCCGTGCATGTTCCCCGCTTCATGCCCCAGCTTCCTTCTTGCCCCTTTGCCTTCTCAGTGCTGTTGTGGGGGGTGCATCGATGTTTGCAGAGCATCGTCCTGAGCAGAGTCTGTCTGCAGAGCAGGGCTGGGTGGGGAACAAGTCTTGGCCTGTGCAGGGCTGGAATGTCTGTAGAGCTGAGGGAGTGAGTGGGGGCCAGCTGTCCAGCCTTTGGAGCTGGACAGTCCTAGCTGACAAAGCCCTTGCTCCCTTCCTGACCAAGCCCCCTTTTCACACCGGGGTAAAGATCTTTCTTGCTTGCTTGCTTACTTGCTTTCCTTCCTTCCTTTCTGTTTTATTTATTTATTTTTAGAGAGTGGGGGAAGGGAGAGAGAAGGAGAAACATCAACCAGTTGCCTCCCATACGCCCCCCAAACAAGATCAAACCCACAACTCAGGCATGTGCCTTGACTGGGGATTGAACTGGAGACCTTCTGCTTTTGCAGGACGCCCAACTGACTGAGCCACACCAGTCAGGGCAAACATCTTTCTCGACCTTCCTCATCCAAGTAAAACCAGTTGTCCCAGGACAAACCTTGCTTGCTCCACTTCTGTGAGAGGAAGCCCCTTCTCTGAGGCTTAGGAGCCCCACTGGCTTGATTTCAAAGGGTGACAAGAATCCTGAGCTGAGGGCCTTGGGTGAATGACCCACCAGTTCATGGCTGAATTGAGGCCTGGTAGAGGCAGTGGGCTGGGCATCCACAGCACAGCCTGCAGAAGGGGAGCAGCGGCCTTTTCCTTTCTGTAGCCCTTCGGGACCTTGGTGCACTGTGGTCCCAGCATCCATAGCAGCCCCTCGGCTCTCCCCTACCCAGCTTCCCCTCTGCTGCTGTGTTAGTCTGCAAACCCTGGCTTCGAGCTCGTGGCCCATTCCCCAAGGCACACTGCCTACAAAATCGAGTCCACACCCTTACTCAGGTCTTTGGGGCTCTCTGACAACCCCTCTAAATCTGCCCAATTCCACCCTCCCCAGGCCATGAGCTCTCACCTTACTTCCTTCCATCTGAGGGCCTGTCAGACCTCCCTTCCTCCCTACACCTCTACCTGTCAAATTTTGTTGCATCCTCAAAGCTCACCTTCAAAATATATCCAAAATCTGAACACTGATCCCTACCTCCACCCTCCCGCCCTGGGCCAACTGATGGTTCGTCCTCACCTAGCCTCCTAAATGGACCGCTTCCTTCTGCCTTTGTACATCCCACTAGAATGAAACAGTTAACATTTAGATGTTACAATGAAACAGAAGAAATGAGTTGCTTCTCTGCTCAGATCCGGCCAGAATGGCTCAAAGGCCCTGTGTGGCCTTCCCATCTACCAGCTCACCTTTTCTGCTCCACTCCTTGCTCATCCTGCCTGGGTCACCCAGGGCTCTTCGCTGTCCCTCCACCATTCCCAGGTAGTCTCAACTTGGAGCCCTTTCGTTGTTCCTCCGAGATGGCCAGGTAGCCACATGGCTTGCTGCCCCACCCCTCCTTCAGGCCTCTGCTCAAATTTCATCTGATTAGAGAGGCTCCCCTAAGCACTCCATACAAAAATAGCAGCACCCCCACACCTGCACGCTCTGTACCTCCATCTGACTGTGCTGTTTTCTCTGACGTCCTTGACTAATTGCCTTGTTTGTTGGTTTATTGATTTCCTCCCCCAACCAGAACATGAGCCACGCGAGGGAAGACACTGTTCACTACTGTGTCCCAGCTTCAGGAAGAACGGTTCTTGGCTAAGAGTGCGCCCTCACTAAATGTGTCTTTAATGAGTGAATAAGCAAAAAGCTTGGCCCAGGGAACAGAACGAGACTGAGAGGGCCTGAGCCCTGACTGGTGTGGCTCTGTTGGGTGTTGTCCCCGAAAGCGAAAGGTCCCCAGTTCAATTCCCAGTCAGACCACATGCCTGGGATTCAGATTCAGTCACCAGAGAGGGCGACAGGTCGGTGTTTCTCTCTCACATTGATGTTTCTCTCTCTTTCTCCCTCCTTCCTCCTCATTCTAAAATTAAATAACATCTTAAAGAAGAAAGAAAGAGGAAAGAGGGCCTGAGGTTGTTGGGGAGGGAGCCAAAACAAACAGACCAAAATAAAAACCAAACAAAACCAAGGGGCCTAGGCGAGCAGGAGGCCTGGAACTGTGGGCAAGGAGACAGAACTAGTCCAGGCCTCCCAGCCAGGACCGAGACACCACTCAGGTGGCTAGCAACGTCTGTGCCTCTGGTCCTCCCCGGGAGCCTCAGCAACGCCCCTCCTCCTTCTGGGACAGACGGGTGAGGTCTGGAGAGGGCGTGGGAATCCGTGGCAGACCATTCCCAGGCTGGGCATGGAGACGGCAGACATGGGCCGTGATCTCCTGGGCAGGCCTGTGTTCTGGCTGCTCACCAGCGCTGCCCATCTCCTGGGTGTGGGGAAGCCACCTCCTCCCCACCAGGCCTGCTGGCGGCCTTGGGAAACTCTCACCCTCTAGGGCCTTCCAGCTGTCTCATTACCTTCTCCAGCTGCCCCAGGTTTGAGAGCGTACACAGCGTTGGGCTGCTCTGTTTGTCCCTGACAGGCCCTTGCTCCAGCAGAACTGTGTGTCCTGGTCGCCTTGCAAGCCCCTCGGTCCTCAGATAGCCATTTCTGGGTTCGGTTTCATAAAGAACGCCCTGTGGCCAGTCAGATGCAACGCCCTCATTGTGTATTCTTGGTTCTTCCTGCATTAGGCCTTCGAAGGCCTGATCCCCCGCACTGGCCCCCCTAGGCCTAGCCCAGGCAGCAGGACTGGAGCAAGATGGCCTGGGATTGGGACAAAGGGGAGTAGGGGGAGTGGGGGAGGGGTGGGAAGCTGAAAGAAACAAACCAAAACCAAAACCAAAACCAAACAAAACCCAGGGCCTGGTGTGGGGGAAGGGTGGGGGTGGGCCTGAGAGGAGAATCCCAAATATGCTCCCTGACCAGAGGTCTCACCACCTTGGCTTCCCTGTTGGGTGCTGGTGTACTCTGGGGCCTCACCAGGATGGGGGCAGGGGGGTCATTTAAGGAGTACCAGAGGGAGGAAGGGGTCAAAATACGTGACCCTGGCAATAGGGGCTTTCCAGGTCATTCTGTTGGATACAGAGCCCCCCTTTATGCTGCTCCCCTCCTGCCCTGGGCCGTCCTGAGGCTGGAGCCCAGGGCCTAGCTGGGGCAGACACTTGAACGCTCTCAGGCCTGCCTCGGGGCTGCCCAGGATGGGGAGACTGCCCTTTAGGGAGGAGGGGAAGAAGAAGAGCTTCATTGTGTGTGCACCACCCTGTGCCACAGGGAGGAGGTTAGGGGGCAGGGCTGCGTCTCACTGTCCTGGGCTGTCCCACCAGCCTCCCATGGGGCTGGAGGCTCAGACTCAGATACCCGAGGAGCCGCAGTCCGTCCAGATCAGTGGGCCTGTGACCCCCCTCTGGGGTGGCTGGTGCTGCATCCTCAGCCCTAACCCTGGGTGGGGGGGCCCTAGGACAGCTGCAGGGCTCGCCCCAGATGGTTGCCCCCACCCCCAGCCCGCTCTGCAGAGTGGTTTCACTGTCTCCCACCTGGGTCCCAGGGGACCAATTAGGAGACTTGATTTTCTTTTTGGTGAGCTGACCATGGGTAGTTCCGGGCCCCAGAAGTGCTGAAACAGAATCTAGGAAGGGGGCCAATGGAGGAAAAGATCAAAATCTTTCAGTTTAACCAGTCCCTGGGTCATTCTAGATCCCAGCTCTCTGACTGAGCCTGGGGGCCCACATCATCTGGTTCTGGGATGTCAGTGTCACTTTGCAAGTCACGGTGAGCTTGCTGGGCTCTGCGTCTTGCCTGCAGCTCCAGCAGCAGAAAGGAAGCTGTGGGGCCCATTCCGTGGGCAGCGATGTCCCAGTCAGGTGGCAGGCTGGGAGACGGAAGGACAGGTCCTTCCCAGTGTCTCCTTCGTCTTTCACATTTTCCCGTCTCCGTCTGGCTCACGACGGTTCCCAAGGAACCACCACCCCGGTCCTCAGTCTGGGACCAGGAACCACCGAGCACAGATTTGAAAGGGCTTCTTTGCTTCTGGGTGTCTTACCCTGAGGTTCAAGGGGTCTCTGACCCTCTGCACTTGTGGCAAAGTGCTGCATGTGTGAGGACTTGGTCCCGGGATGTGCTTCACAGTGTCACAGGGGTCTGCACCTCGAAGAGCCCAAGCTGGGGTCCCAGGCGCCCCAGAGGGCCAGCTTGTGCGCTGTGTGTCTGGCCACGTGCCTAGTCAGTGTAACCGCCCCGCTGTACCCTTTCCCTTGGCAAAGGCTCTAAAAGAAGCTGGGCACCCCAAATAGTCCGGGCCCACTCATCTCCTCCTAGCCCCTCACTGGGGATTGGGGAGGGTTTCAGCAGTTAAGAGTGTGGACTCCAGGGTCAGGCTGCAGCCGCGAGTCTCCGCCCCACGGCCCACGGCCTGTGACATCTCTAAGCAGATGTCTCCCCACCTCTGTGGGCGTCACTATCCTCCTCTGGGAGGTGGAGGGAACAGCAGGACCTGCTGGGGTTGTTCGGAGGTTGACAGGATATAATAGGAGGCACAGAGGTCAGGGCTGCGGCACAAGGGGTCAAGGAAAGCTGTGGGAAAGGTCCCTGTTATTAGGGACAAGTCAGTGAGCTTCAGAGCAGCGCCCTAACCTGGGTGGGCAGGGCCAGAACTGTGGGCCTGTCTGCAGACCCCCTTCTGGTACCCCTCTAGCTCCTCCTCCCAGGGACCTGGGTCCAGACCCCAGGACAGGGCAAGTTGGCGTTTTATACCCCAGTGACAGAGCCTCACCCATGCCCTTGGACCTAGGTGACCTGCTTAGCAGAGCACCCTGCTTGACCAGTTGTGTGAGTGTGGCAGGGAGAGGGGTGGGACTTGGAAGCACGAGGGTGAGGAGGGGAGGGGAGAGAAGCGGCAGAGGTGGCTCTACTTTGGGCCCCAGACACCCCCACTAGGCTTCACCAGGGCCACAGCCTGGCATGGGGCCAGTTGCACAGGGTGCCGAGGAGAAGTCGATTTTAGTGCCTGGTCACTTGGATAGCGAGTGTGTGCCCAGTCCTCCCTGACTTTCACATCACTAAGCACTTTGTGAGTGCCAGTTCTGGGCTGTGCTCGTGCTGGGGTGCCCAGGGGGCAGGAACAGGAGCCACGAGGAGCAGGCTGGGTCTCCTGTCAAGTCTGCCTGCCCGCCTCGTGGTCCCAATTAGGGTGCTGGTAGAAACTGATAAGGCCCTGGGGTCTCATTCCTCCTCATGGAGGGGTGGGAAGAGGCCAGGTGCTGCAGGTGGAGCTGGGGAAGAAGGCTTTCCACTGGGGGAGCCGGAGCCGAAGGATGGCAGCTGGTCCTTAAAGAAAGCTGAGGATTCCAGTAAGTAGAGAAAGGCATGGGAGGGGTGTTCCAGGCCAGAGACCTGCAGGAGGATGGGAGGTTTGAAATTTTAATGAGTTATTTCAGGAATTCAAAGGAAGATAGATTAGAGTCTGTCCACTGCCCAGCTCAGGAAAAGGTTACAGGCCCCGTGCTGCCCCTGTGCCCACCTCCTTCCAGCCCCTGGGGCGCCTGCATGCGACCCTTTCCCTCAGCTGCTTGATTCTTCACTGTGTGCGTCAGTGTCCCTGACCTATACAGGTGATGGCTCTGCATGCTTTAGCATATTTATTTATTTATTTATTTAAAATATTTATTTAATTAATTTATTTTTAGACAGAGGGGAAAGGAGGGAGAAAGAGAGGGAGAGAAACATCAATGTGTAGCTGCCTCTTGCTTGCCCCCCTAATGGGAACCTGGCCCACAACCCAGGCATGTGCCCTGACTGGGAATCGAACCAGCGACTCTTTGGTTCACAGGGTGGCGCTCAATTCACTGAGCTGCACCAGCCAGGGCTGCTTTGGCATTTCTCATCAATATTGTCAGGTGGCTTTCTCTGCAGTATGCCTGTTAGCGCAACGTTACGTTGACCTTTGTAAAGGCATGCTGAGACCTGGTGCTCTCGATCCTCTGTTGTCCTGGCCATGCATTTCTCACCGTCTGGCGGCGTCGCCACTTATGTACCCATGTGCTACCCGTGGACGTTTGCGGGTTTCTGCCTGTTCACTCTCGGAGCACAGGGTCTTCCCTGGGCCGCACAGAGGGGAGGAGGCAGCAAGTCGTTTCCGTGCCAATTCAAAGGGCCTGACTGGAAGCGGGGCACTGTCCCGTCAGCAGTGGGGAGCCACTGAAGGCTTTTGGGAGCAGGAGTGAGACTCAGTCAATGATGGTGGGTTGTTTGTTTGTTTGTTTGTTTGTTTGTTTGTTTTTGCCAGTGCCTTGCAGTCTGGCCTGCAGGCAGAAAGCTGTGTAAAGGAAGCTTTCATAAGGGTCAAATTAAGAGCTTCTAGGGGCTGTTCCTGGGTGAGCCCATGGGGCAGGGGGTAGAAGGTGAACTTGAGAGAAACGCTGTCTTGGTCGCATGTGCCAGGAAAAGGGTTAAATCGGGGCTGAAGCTGTGTAACTGGGTCAGTGACAGGGCCTTTCCCAGAAAGACAGGCAGCAAGAGGAAGAGCTGACAAGTGTGGTTTTGGACTCTGGCGATTGTGACACAGCCAGTGTGTAGGCAGACGAAGGAGGTGCCGGAGGCATGGGGAAGTCATTCTCAGGAAGGCTCTAAGTCCGGTGGCTTGGGGTTCTAGGTCCTAGGTCCTAGGGCCCCTCCTTCCCTCTCTGCCCTGCTCTGCACTGTGACCTAGACTTCAGGCCTGCAAGGGCAACCTGTCTGTCCTGCCACAGCCAGTGGCAGGACAGACCTCAGGCCTGGCATCCATCTCCGCCTTTCCGCACCTCCAGCACCCCCTCTAGTCCAGGCCCTCACCTTCTCTCCCAAGTAGTGACTCAGTTTCCCCTGCCTCCCTCCACTCTTCTCCCTTTCACTTCGCCCTCTACACAGCAGCCCAGGGAGCTCTTAGAAAGGTGAGTCAGAGCACGTGCTTCTCTGCTTTACAAGCCGCCAGCAATTTCCCACCGCTTCTCCATCACCAGGGCCCCTGCTCACTTCGCTGACCTCTGCTCTGGTGCTCTCCACCCCTCCAGCCCTGCCTGGGCCTCCTGGAAACTCTCAGAACTTGCCCCACTCCTGCCTGCCCCGAGACCTTGGTGCTACACCGCCCAGGCTGTGCGTATTGCCGCCGCCCTGATATATCTCCATTCCCAGCTCAAAGGTTGCCCTCAGAGGAGAGGCCTTCCCTGACCACCCCGTCCACAGCGAGACTTCTCCCTGCCCTCCCCTCTCCTCCATCGCTGGCTATACTTAACCGCTTCTTTGTTGATTGGTTTTCCGGTCTGGTCTGTGGGCCCCTCTGCTCACCCAGCTGCAGAGTTCTCTGCCGTTTGCACCCAGCCCAGCATGCGCAGTAAATATTTGCTGAATGAAGCAAATGAAAGAGAGGGACCTTGTTGACTGCAGCTTCTTAATGCACAGCCCCTGCCCTTGTGGACCTTGACCTTGGTTGGGGAACAAAGCATGCATAACGAGCATCCAAAAATGGAAGACAGGCAGCATTCGGCAGCCCCTCACCCCACCCCCATGTGGGCAGCCAGCGCCAGCAGCTGTGAGGGGCGCCTGGCAGAATGGGGGAAGGAAACAACAGTTGCTCAACACTTTCTGCAGCCAGGCCCTAAGTGTTACCATGTGTTACCTTGTTTTATGTCGCTTAGTCTTCACAGTCCTTCAGGGTCAGTCCTGCTAGCGCCATTTCTAGGATGAGGAACCTGGCCTGAGTGAGAGACTCGCCCAAGCTCTCAGGGCTGGGGGCGGGGGGCGAGCCATGCCCAGAACCCAGATCTCTCCGTTACCAGGGTCTCCGGACCTTCCAGAGACCTGACCAAGCAGGAAGAAGTGAAGCCAGGAGTGGGACTGCAGACATGGCTGTGAGGTGGTGTTGGGCCCAGAGCAAAGGGTGATTTTAAGAACTTATTTATTTACCCTTTTTTAACTTTGTATTTTGAAATAATTTCAGACTTGCAAAAGCATCACACAGGATTCCTGTATGCCCCTGCCCCAGCTTCCCTGAACTTGACCTCTTTCACAACTGCAGCACTGCTATCAAAACTAAGAAATTAACATGGATACAGATTACTCAGTACTCTCCAGACCTTGCCCAAATTTCACCAGTGGTCCCACTACTGTTCTTTTCCTGGCCCAGAATCCAGTCCAGGATAATTAGCTCGTTCCAACCAATGCCCGCAGGTGGGGCATATCTCTCGTGCCCGCTCTCTGTCATCACTGGCACCCTCGAGAATCGGAGGGCCCCCCAGCTTGTTCCCCCCTCTCTTGGGGCGTCTGCACTCTCCCGTCCAGTTCTTGGTGAGCTTTCCCGAGGTTCTCACACTACCTGCTCCCTTACTTCTTGGAGAGTCGCCCGCAGAGAGGCCTTCCTTGACTTTGGTACCTAAAATAGCAGCCCTTGTCCTCCTCCTCTGCCCTTTCGCCCTATTACGTTTCACCGTCTTCACTTGACAGTGTGTTCATTGTCCTGCCTGTCCCACTAGAACAGAAGCCACAGGAGGCGCTGGCTCCCCCTGCCCACGCGTGCCCAGAGCAGGCGAATAGCAAGGCCTCAGCAAACACTGCTGAGTGAAGGAAAGTACGGAAGAGGCTAAAACTGATTTTAACACAGAAGATCAGACTGGTAGTTACAAAATAGCCATGAGGACATGAAGTACATACAGCACAGGAAATGTAGCCAATAATATTCAAGTAACTTTATATAGTGCCAGGTGAGTTCTGGAAATATTGGGGAGACTACTTTGTAAGTTACATAAATGTCTAATCACTATACTGTTCACCTCAAACTAATATAAAGTAATATTGAATGTAAACTGTAATTGAAAAAAATTATTAAAAATTAAAAAACAAAAGAGAAAGAGGGCCTATGAAAAATGGATAGAAAGACACAAAGGCCATGGCTGGTGCAGCTCAATGGACTGAGCACTGGCCTGCAAACCAAAGGGTCACTGGTTCGATTCCCAGTCAGGGCACATGCCTGGGTTGCGGGCCAGGTCCCCAAGAGGGAGCATGCGAAAAGCAACCACACATTGATGTTTCTCTCCCTCTCTCCCTCCCTTCCCCTCTCTCTAGAAATAAATAAATAAATAACATCTTTATTTTAAAAAGACACAAAGGGTGATAACCCCCCCACGGTGCATCAGAACCCCACAACACCAGTGCACGGGTGCACAGACCAGGGGCTGCAGTGACCCGGCTTTAGTACGTCTTTTCTCCCAGACTGTCACGGAGACCAATTTGGTTCGCATCGAAATCAGCCAAGTCTTCCAGAAGGGCCTGAAGAGCAGTTGCCCCGGCACCACACCCCGCCCCCACACCCCCTCCCCACTGCACCACAGGCTCTGTAAACCCCTGTGGACCTCTGCGGCCTGTCATCTGCCTTCCACCCCGACTTGTCTGTGTCCAGTGTAATCCGCCACAATCTCTCCCCCTTTCTGACCGACTCGCTGCGTAACCCTAAGCATTCACTGCTCTACCCCCAGCCCAGCCTCAGCTTCCCTTCTGAGACATCAGGGCCTGAGACGGCTCCTTTCCCTAGCAGCAGGGGAAAGAGCCTTCACATACTATGAAGGCTCTGTGTAAAAGGAGATTCTGAGCCTCTTGTTCAAAAAGCAGGAAAAGAGAGCCACGCGAGGAACTAAGACACAAAGCTTTGCCTTGCTTCTACCATCTCTCTTTTGACTCGCCACAGTGTTTTTAAGTTGCCATTTAGTGTCATTCTAAGTAAAGAAAAACCAATCATCTAAATTATTGGCCTGAATTTTTTCATTTATTTGTATTGTACAGGACTAGTTTTAAAAGCAAATGGGAGGACATTTAACTTACACGTGGAATCACTGAGACCACACAATTCACATTTCTGCCTTGTGCAGGGTATGTGTTGTGTTCTGGCTGGAATGCCAGAAGGCTGCACCAGACTAACTCAGCCATTTTCATTTTGCCTCTTGCCACCCTCCCGCTCCACCGTCAGCTTAGCCGTCAGCTCCCTGAGAGCCAGGAAGGCCTGCTGGGAGGAAGATCGCTTCCCCTCTTCCCCTTTCCCTCTGAAGCACCGTTCACAGCATAGGCGGTTGAATCATGCAGGGCCGGGACACCAGTAAGGAAGGATGGGCCAGAGCTCCCGGTCATTTCTGTCTCTTAGAACACCACCATGCTCTTTATGCCTTTGAAGCAAATTCTGGCATGAGCTGAAAGCATGGCCAGTCAGTGCCTCCCTCGCCCCACCGCAAATGTACCCCCACCGTGGTTCACTTTTAGTCTCGTTGGATTCCCACCCACAGTAGGCCGGCCAGAGTCCTGTGCTCGGGGGCATTGCAAACATGGTGCGTGTACAGGGCTCCAGGAAACAGGACACGCACGTGTTATGCGTACTACCACCTCTGTTCGTGTGCGGGTTCCACTGTCCCACCAGACTCCCACGAGGTCCGAGGTAAAGTCGTGAAGGGTTTCAAGGTGACAGCAGCAGAGCATTAAGCTAAGCAGGGCTCACACACCGGTGAAGCTGGCCCTGTGTGACGCATTCTGGATGGGGACGACTCTGTCACTCACAAGTCCCCACGTTCTTTTTGCAGGAGAAAGTGTGGTCACCCCATCCTACCGCACCTCTCTCCACTTTCTCCACCAAACAGCCAAAGGGAACTTTCTCGTTTCCCCAAATAAGCCTTCTGTCTGCTATTATAGTTTCCTCTACCCCAGTGGTTCTCGAAGTTGTGGTCCCTGGACCAGCAGCATTGGCCTCGCCTGGAGCTGTTAGAAAAGTGCCCGGTCTGGGCTGCACCCCAGACCTGCTTCTTCAGGTGGGGCTGGGAATCGGTGCCTCAGTCCCTGGCATTGTCGTGATGCAGCGCCACTCTTGCCGAAATATGTTTCTCACCTGTTTCAGCTTCCTAACTCCTCCACCCTTTCCCTGAAGAAACCGCTCCTACTCCAGGAGTCTTTCTGAATTCTTCTCTTCCCCCTGATGGGCCGCAAACTGAGGGCGTGTCTGTCTCATTTCCATCCTGCCCTGAGTACTGAGCAGGGCAAACAGTGGGCACGCAGCAGGTGACAGCGGAGTCGCATTGACTCAGGGTGGTGGGCAGAGTGGAGGCGTGGTGCCTGGGCACCATGGAGGGCCAGGGATGCAGGGGCTGAACACAGACCTCCCACCCGCAGGTACAGCCTGTACACCCGCACCTGGCTTGGGTACCTCTTCTACCGACAGCAGCTGCGCAGAGCTCGGAATCGCTACCCCAAAGGCCACTCCAGAACCCAGCCCCGCCTCTTCAACGGTGAGCTCTGGCTGCCCTAGGCCGGCATCGCCCCCAGCTGTACCCACCCACCCTCCCTGCCTGCCCCCTGTCACATACCCCCGACTGCTCCCTGCCCTTCACCCCACCCATAGTTCTTCTCTCTCCCCCTAGGAGTGAAGGTGCTTCCCATCCCTGTCCTCTCTGACAACTACAGCTACCTCATCATTGACACCCAGGCCCGGCTGGCTGTGGCTGTGGACCCTTCAGACCCTCAGGCCGTGCAGGTGAGGGGCAGGGGACCTAGGGTACCCTCAGGGACTGGGAGCCTCCCCTCACTAGAGAGGAGCTGATGCTGGTCCCCCTGCCAATGGGAGGTGCCCCCTGCACGTGCACTCACACACAGAGACCCCCACGACCACAGCCTGGGGGAGGGTCAGTGTCCAGAGCAGCTGGAAGAGTGGGGGAGGACAGCAGTGAGGGAGCCAGAGCCGGAGGGAGAGCAATGCCGACCCCAGACAGTGGGTCTCGTGGGTTTCCTCCGTCTCCCACTCTCTGCGACCCCTTCTGGCCCTCTCTGTTCTCTCTTCACCTCTGTCGGTGTCTGGGACTCCCCACCTTTCCTTCCCATCTCTTGTCCCCGTGTGTGCATACTCCTGTGTGCCTGCCCCTCCACGGGTCTCTCTCCCCCCCCTCTCCCCAGCCTCCCCACCCTTTCCCATGTGCCCTGCTGGGTCTCAGCCGCCCGCCTTCCCCAGCCCTGTCCTCCCACCCCTTCTCATTCTCTAGCTACATCCCCTCCCTCCCCCTCCCCCTCCTTCCCCGGCACCCAGCACTCACTCTCCCATCTCTCTCCGCCTCCAGTCTCCCTCCGCGTCCTGTTCCTCAGTCTTAGTAACTCTCCTCTCCTCCAGGCTTCCATTGAAAAGGAGGGTGTCACTTTGGTCGCCATTCTCTGCACTCACAAGCACTGGTAAGGGGCTGGCGGGGGGTTCTGGGTGCAGATGATCTCCCCTGGCTGACTCTTGCCCCAGTGAGCTCGCCAGGTCTGAGCCCCAGAAGGTCAGGCTGGGCTGGGGGTCAGGAAGTCGGGGTAGGGGCCGTCCACCTTCCCCACGAAACACTGGGGCACTAGCAGAGAGGGAGGGGAAGGGGTGGGTCTCCCACTGCTCCACTTGTTAGGCTTCTGAAGCCCCGTCAGGGGGCAGGGTGGGCATCTGTCTCAAGTCGCATGGGCATTTTTTAGATGGCTTCTGTCCCCGGACATGGGCAACCCTGTGATCTTTTCTCTCAAGAAGAGTATAGTCCAATAGGGGAGAGAGCCCTGCACAGAAATGTACAACAGTGACGAATGATGACAACTGTGGCAGTTGGCTCAGGGCACAGGGGGTGGTGGTCACCAGGTAGTACATCATCAGATCCCCTTAAAGAATCCAAGGCTGATGACCTTGGAGCTGAAAAAGGTCACAGAGATCAGTTGGCATTGGCCAGAGGAAGGGGGGCTGGCGAGCCGGGGGCATGGCGTTCTGGGCAGG
Organism: Tonatia bakeri; assembly: GCA_004024845.1. NCBI lineage: Eukaryota > Metazoa > Chordata > Mammalia > Chiroptera > Phyllostomidae > Tonatia > Tonatia bakeri. The sequence continues at coordinate 140,414 of PVIA01003615.1, read as the reverse complement.
AGAACGGCTTGAACAAAGGCCCAGTGGTGGGGATGGCTCAGCTCGGTCCAGAAGCCCGGGACGTGCGGGGCTGCTAGGCCTGGAGACACCGTGGGGAAGTGGGGGGCGCGGGGGAGCAGGCCCAGCTCAGCGGCCTCTCAAAGCCCCTCCCCGCCTCTGCTGCCCTGCAGGGACCACAGTGGGGGGAACCGCGACCTCAGCCGGCGGCACCACGACTGCAGGGTGTACGGGAGCCCTCAGGACGGCATCCCCTACCTCACCCAGTGAGTCCCTGGCCCCAGGGCTGGGGTGGCACTTTCATAGGCTCACCCCCTGACCTTCAATGGAGTGTTTCAGGGCTGCCAGCAGCTGGATCTTTCCTGACGCCCCTCCCGGCCCTCAGAGAGCAGATCACAGCCCATGTGATCCAGCCCTCATCTCCAAAACAGGAAGAGGGGAGGGTTGGGGTCTAAAGTCCAGGCACTGGGGGCACCTTCTCTCTCTGGTGTGGAAGCCTCGACTCCTGCAGATCTCCTAGGGCAGGGCAGGGCCAGCATGGCCTAAGCCCCAGTGCCTTCTCTCCCCTGTTGCCTTGCTCCTTAGTCCCCTCTGTCATCAAGACGTGGTTAGCGTGGGGCGACTTCAGATCCGGGCACTAGCCACCCCTGGCCACACACAAGGTCATCTGGTCTACCTGCTGGATGGGGAGCCCTACGAGGGTCCTTCCTGCCTCTTCTCAGGGGACCTGCTCTTCCTCTCTGGTTGTGGTGAGTTCCCCCAAAGGGAAGATGGAGGATGAGGGGTAGTGGGGGGTGGGGGTGGGCAGCGCAGGGCCCGAGGGCAGCCATGGTGCCGTGAGAGGCATTAAAGCCCTGGTTTCAGCACAGATGCTGCCTCGGCAATTTCTCTGATTTGGGGTAACCATTACCTGTGTTGCCTCAATTTTTCTTCAATATTCTCACGACTTCCCATAGGGGCTGGATAGAGTGAGACAACCTGTAACTGAGTACAGGGCTCTTAGGGCTTTTGTTTCCATTGGGTGGAGCCTGGTTCTCTGATACAGGGACCAGGGGACCAGGTTACAAACACTTGAGAAGCCCTGAGCGAGAGGATGACGCTGTGGCTCAGGGATCACAAGTCCTAGGCTGTATAGGGTCCCCCAGAGCAGCAAACGCAAAGACGGAGGTGCTCCATGGAAAGGAGCAAGCCAGCATGGCCATGCTTGGGGCCGTTAGAGCCCGGCCTGAAGGTGCAGCCCCTCTCCACCCACATGCCGGCATGTGCAGTGAAGGCCTTCAGAAGGGTGTGGTTGGGGGTGAACATTTGGGCCCAGCTCCCAGGGGCCCGAGGAGTGCACACTGGTCCCCACCCCCTTCACGTGCCGTATAGCATAGCATACTGTGTTATCCTTATATTTTGTAACATGCCCCTGACGCCACCAGGACGGACCTTTGAGGGCACTGCAGAGACCATGCTGAGCTCGCTGGATACTGTGCTGGGGCTGGGGGACGACACTCTGCTGTGGCCTGGTGAGGCTCCCCCCACTCCTCCCAGCCCTCCTAGAGTGCCCTGGACCCAGTTCCTGTCCCAGAGGTGACACGGCTCCTCCTCTGGTGGTTCCCAGGAGCCCACTGTAGTGGGGGGCAGAGCCCCCTTCTTTTTGGAGTACTGGCTCGGTGACGCCCCTGCTGAGCCAGAGCCTAGGACAGAAAATAGCCTTTGCTTGTCGGGGAGAATCCAGCCTGCGTGTGTCCGGTGTACACACCCATATCCATGTGTTGTATGTCCCGTCATCCATACGGAAGTTTGTACATGGAGTGTGTGTGTCCCCACAGACATTGCATGTCCAGTTCCTAAAACCCGTTCACTGATATCTCAGTTAGTCCTCAGAACAGTCAGCTCATCCATTCGTTTATACTTTCTGAGCACCTAACAGTACCAGCCTCTGTTCTGGGCACCAGACACACACTTTTGTCCTCGTGGCATTATTTTCTCCACTCACCAAGGAAAACTGTGGCTCAGAGGTGACTGAGGTCACGGAGATGGGCAGAGGCAAAGTCGAGCTGGAGCTCGGTCTCCTGGCTGCGGGCCTGGAGGTTTCCCATGAATCGCTTCTGCCTCTGCCCACGGGGCGGACTTGTGCTCACCCTTCCCAGAGAGTGCTGCCTCTTGGGGAGGACTTTCTCTGCTCACGCACCGATCTCTCTCGGCCCCTGTGGGTGTCCCTAGGTCATGAGTACGCGGAGGAGAACCTGGGCTTTGCAGGTGTGGTGGAGCCTGAGAACCTGGCCCGGGAGAGGAAGATGCAGTGGGTGCAGAGGCAGCGGATGGAGCGCAAGAGCACGGTGCGGTGCAGTGTGGGGCTGGGGGTGTGGGAGGGGCCCCGAGGGCACTCCCCAGAGGCAACCCTTCCTCTGTGCCCCTCCCAGAGCTCTGACGCGTTTGCCTCAGGGGTCTTTGAGTGAGAACTCCTGGACCCCAGGACTGGGCAGGGGCCGGGGCACTTCCCTTGTTAGGTTCGTTGGCCAGATTCTCCCACCAAAGCCAGGTGCCTCTGGTCCCACAGTGCCCATCCACCCTGGGAGAGGAGCGCTCCTACAACCCTTTCCTGAGGACCCACTGCCTGGTGCTGCAGGAGACTCTGGGCCCAGGCCCGGGCCCCAGTGAGGACGATGGCTACTCCCGGGCCCAGCTCCTGGAGAAGCTGCGCCGGCTGAAGGACCTGCACAAGAGCAAGTGATGCCCCCAGCCCACCCACGTGGCAGGGAGGCCAGCCCTGGCCTGCACAACATCCCCCTCATTGCTGCCATCACCACCTCCATCAGAGCCCAGGATGGGCATCATTCTCCCGCACTGGTCATGGGGGCGGGACAAGGTGGGGGACTTGGGGGCTGGAGAAAGGGGACTGCTCACAGGCTGGGGGGCTCCCTGGGGTGTGGCTGAGCTATCGAGGGTGACAGGAAACGAGGGGCCCCGGGACATGTCCAGACCTAGTTGGGGGGTCCGCTCCTCCCTTCCCTTGTTCCTGATGTGGTAGTGAGTGACTCCTAGCCCCTCCCTCTCGCTGGAGCCACTTAACCCAGGACACAGGAGCCACTGACAGGCTGACTCCACGTTTCCCTGCCTCCCATTCAGGGTAGGAAAGACACTCAGTCCCCCAAAGTGGCCTGAGGTGAGATGCCTTGGAGAAGTGGTCACTCCGAGGGGCACCTGGGCTCTGGTTCCCCAGATGCTGCCCCGCATCCCCCAGCCTCCCCACCCTGCCACACCCTGCCCCAGGGAAGGCATTTTTCAAATGAAGCCATTTCTGAGAAAGATGGAAGGGCTGGAAGTCTGGCTTCCTGGCCAGTGTCTGCCTCAGCGACTTCCCTACAGCCTGGAAGAGGGAGAGCCCTGGCTGCCAAGGAAACCTTGACCTCAGGCTGAGGAGACACCAGAGGCTGCTGGGATTGCAGCCCAACAGTCCTGAGGGTCGCACTGGCTCCCTGCGCAGCTGGCCTGGTCCTGCCTGCTGGCCTCTGCCCCTGCCCTGGGCCAACAGGGCTGCTCACTTCCAGGGGAGAGAGCCATCGTCCACCACGGCCACTGCCGTTTGCTCATTGCAGCCCTGATTCTTAGGACTGCCTTCCTCTAACTTCTGCTTTACCCTCAACCCCATTCCCCTTTTAGCTATTAGCAACAGTCATTTGGCCCCTTGCAGTATGCCGAGAACATTCTGTGTCATTTCTCACTTGATCCTGGGCCCCATCCTGGCTGGGGGTGCGTCCGTGCAGCAGAATCAGACATCAGAAGTCTGGGAGTGAGCGTCAGCTTCCAGGACCCCAGGGCTGGGCCGTGCCATCTGCTCAGCCCTCCCTCAGCTCGGCTCCTCCTCTGGTCTTGGGTCCAGGTCCCTTTGGGGCCACAGTGAGGAACCCTAGGGTCCTCAAGCAGGCATACCTTGGGTCAGCCAGGGACCTTCAAAGAGCAGCCTTTCCTCAGGCTCTGCTCACCTCTGGCGAGCCTCCAAGATGCCCCCTGCCCTCGGTTTCTCCTCCTCATCCGGCCTCTGCCCCCCTCTCCAGCCACAGCCTCTGATACCAACTCTAGCAATACTTCCAGAATAGTTAGAGTCCCTGCACCCAAAGACATGCAATTTCCTGCCTCTGTGCCTTCGCTCATGCTGTTTCTTCAGATTGGAATGCCTTTCCCCTGCTCCTCCTGCCTTGTCTGCCTGGCAAACACCTGTTCATCATTCCAATCCCCCTCAAAGGCCCCCTCCTCCAGGAAAACAACCGCCATGCCTCTCCCCCTCCAGGCTACCTCTGCTCTTTGTAAATGCTTCTCTCCTGGCACGCACCACTGTATTCCACTTGTTTACATGTGTGTCTCCCCTCCAGACTGTGAACCCTTCAGGGCATGGACTGTATCTTATGCATCTCTATTTCTGCGCCTAGCACGGTGCCTGGCACGCAGTGGGCGCTCAATAAATGTTAAATGAATGAATGATTTAACAGAGGCTTGGTCACTGAGTGGGCTTGTCTTTATTGCTGGTTCCATTTTTCTGTGTGGGTTACAGGTCCACCAGCTTGGAGTCACTGTACTTCAAAAGCTTTGGCCAGAAACAATGTTATAAATCCATCCTCCTGGGCTTGTGTGCCTTTGCTCAGGGCTTACATTCACTTACCTCAGTGTTTCCCAGGGCTCGAGAGGCACAGGTGTTCCCTGGCCACAAAGGAGGTGGTTCTACATGGTTGCAGCCGCACAGTGAAAGCTCCCCAAGCGTGAGGCCCTGGCCTCTCTGTAATGTCTCTCTAACGAGGAACCAGATGCCACTACCTGGAGATGAATTTTAACAACATTGTTTTGTGTGCATTGTATTGATCTTTGGGGTCAATATTTTGGACAAGTGACACCACTTTTCAATTCATGACAGTAATTAAAGATATATTTTGAAACAGGAAATCATGAAGCAAAGGTGCCACTTGGCTACGGCAGAATTCTTATGTTGTTTTTTTTTTATCTTCACCGGGGCATTTTTTTTTCATTGCTTTTGGAGAGAGATGAAGGGAGAGAGAAACATCAGTGCAGAGAGAAGCATTGATTGGCTGCTTCCCATGTGCACCTGGACTGGGGATTGGTGCCCTAACTGGGGGTTGAAACTGCAACCCAGGCATGTGCCCTGACTGGGAATCGAACTGGTGACACTTTGCTTCACAGCCTGCACTCAATCCACTGAGCTACAGCAGCCAGGGCTCAACTTCCTGAAGAAGGGCAGCTGAGTGTGCTCTGTGATTGTCTCCGTGTCACTGCTATCTTGAATGGGCAAGCCCCAGGTCCAGGTCACTCTGTGTATGCCTAGCTTCAAGGGGCACTTGGTAGTGGTTTTCTGAAGCTGGTGACACATTTTCTCAGGGCCTTGGGTGATTCTTCCACCAGGGCATCTGTCCAGAATGACGGTGCATGCTTCTCCCAGAGCTGGAACTGACCAGCAGCTACCAGGCAGCCTGCTCCTTGCTTGCAAGACAGCAGGTGTCGTTGGCTTTAGAGGCATGAGTTCTAATCCAAGTGACCTTGGACAAGTCACTTCTCTGACTTCAGTTTCTTCAGCTTCCAATGGAGATGACAAGCTTGAGAAAGAACACTCTCAGGTGCAAATGACAAATACTCAACAGAAAGGAGCTTAAACCAAAAGGGAAATTTATCAGCTCATGAAATTGAGGAACGTGGGACTATGTCATGGTGAGTTCAGGCATGAAGGTGAACAGTGTCATCATCATTCAGCTCTGCTTTCTACTGTATTGGTTTGGTTCTGTCAGGCTTTCTTCCTGCAGTGGAAAAATTGTCTCCAGAAGTTCCCAGCTACTAGTTCGTCAAACCTAGCAGAACCTCCCATAGTCCTAGGGATTGAGTTTCATTGGTCCAGCTTGGGTCATGTGTCTGACCCTGAACCAGTCCTAGGACTTAGGTATGTGGACCTCTCTGACTGGTCAGATTAGGTCACATGACTCTATGGGGCAGGGCAGTGTCAGACCTAGCTGAAACACAGTGCACTGAGAATGGAGAAAGAGTCCCCCAAAGGTTTAGGGGGTCTGGTACCAGAAAGGATGCAAGGCAGCAAAGTCATAATCCTTCACTAACAATTCCACCTACTGTTAGGAGAGTCAGAGGAGAAAAGGCACATGAAGTCACTTTTCGAAATGCTACATCAGGTTTCTGGTGTGATAGTTGATTACAGAAGAGAGATGGAGGTAGACATATGGCCTTTAAGGTGTTTGAGTAATACATAGTTTTAAAAATAACTAGCAAACAAACTGAACTCACAAGGAAAATGGAGACAGACTATAGATGGAGAGCAGGATGACAGCTGGTGGGGAGGGGAGCTTAGCGGGTGGAGGGGTCAGCAAGAAGGGAAAAGGTCTCAGACACAGACCAGTGCAGTGACTGCTGGGGGAGGGGACTATAAGGGGACTAAATGGTAACAGGAAAAATGCAGTGAAAATCAAATTAAAAAATAAAACCTCAAAAAAAAACCCAACTACCAAGCAGTTTATTTTTTTCTTTGGTTTTTCTGACACAGGCTGTCTCTCTGGGGTACGAAAGGAGAAAGGGCCTGGGGGGCTAAGTGGGCAGCTGTAAGCATTCCAGGGCAGAACAAAGAACGGAGAAGTGTGGACATGAACACGTGAAGAGCCCTGTGTGTGCATGTGTGTGCTGGGGGCTGGTCTTGGCCCTCCAAGGCCTTGGCCACAAATGGAGACTTTGAAAGGTGGAAACCTAACCCTGAAGTTCAGTAAACTCTAGGCTCCAGCAAAGCCTGGCCAGGGTGGTAGAAAGAGAAAGGACTTTGGCCCTGACTGGTGTGGTTCAGTGGGCTGGGTGTTCTGGAAGCCAGAAAGATCGCTGGTCCGAACCCTGGTCAGGACACATGCCTAGGTTGCAGGCCAGGTCCCCAGCTGGGGGCATGCGAGAGGCAGCCAATCAATGTTTCTCTCCCTTTCTCCCTTCCTTTGCCTCTCTCTAAAAATAAATAAAATCTTTTTTAGGAACTTTGCAAAATGCTACATCAGGTTTCTGGTGTGATAGTTGATTACAGAAGAGGGATAGAGGTAGACATATGGCCTTCAAGGTAAAATCTTTTTTAAGAACAGAAAAGAAAAGGGATTTGGAGTTGGACTGGTCCTGATACTAACGCAGCCTCTGCCTCTGGTTGGCTGTGGTAACACCAGGCAGGTGGCTCACATCCCCAAGCTCCTTGTGCGGGGCCTGGGAGAACCCAGTGAGAGGCCCAGGGGTGTTCAGTCAACAGCAGCCTCTCTCTCCTCTTACTGGTATTACTGAGCGTGGGGCGAGCCCACTGGGGACCACAGAACAAAGTGGTTGAGAACTTGGACTCTGGAGCTGGCCCAGAGGGGCTGGAGTCCACACATTCCTGTGCCCCCACTTCTCATGTGTCCAAAGGGGGTGATGCTGGCACCACGTTAGAAGTGATTGTGTGGATTGGATGCATTAATACCTGTAGAGTTCGGCACATTCAGGAGCCCCTCCATGTTGGTCGTGTTGTTCAGGAGATGCCCACCCCCGTGACCGGGAGGGCACAGGCTATCCATGTCACAGGCCCCAAGAGGCCAACCTGCCCAATACGGCCGCACTGCTGGGATGTCAGTCCACTTCAGAGCATCCTTCTACCTGCCACACAGGCTCAAGGGCAGGGGGTGGGGGAACAGTAACAATGGTCCTTGATAGATATCTTCCAGAGGGTCAAAAAGTAGACAAGATGTCCATCCTCTGTGAGTCACTTTGCCAACTGCTTTCTCCCCCAGCAGCTGGCAGGAAATAGCCAGCACCAGGGGGAGGGTATGGGGGAGGGGGTGGGAGAGTTGAGAATGTGGGCTCCCAGGAGGTGGCTAGAGGGGCCTGGGAGAGGTGAGTGGATGGAAGAGAGTGCTAAGGGGAGACAGTAAAGGGAGATAGAGGACACGGGGAGGGAAAGAGCATGGGCCCTCTTAAAGAGCATCTAGACCACAATTTGCTATTGTTTTTGTTTTGTTTTTAGACTTTAATTATTTATTTTTTAGAGAGTGAAGGGAGGGAGAAAGAGAGAGAGAGAGAAACATCAATGTGCGGTTGCTGAGGGCTGTGGCCTGCAACCCAGGCATGTGCCCTGACTGCGAATCGAACCTGCGATGCTTTGGTTAGCAGCCTACACTCAATCCACTGAGCTATGCCAGCCAGGGCAATTTGCTATTGTTTTAAGATTTTATTTATTCACCTTTAGAGAGACAGGAAGGGAGGGAGAAGAGAGGGAGAGAAACATCGATGTGTAAGAGATACATCAACCAGTTGGTTGCCTCTTGCATGGGGACCTGGCCAGCAACCCAGGCATGTGCCCTGACTGGGAATCAAACCAGTGACCTTTCAGTTCGCAGGCTGGCACTCAATCCACTGAGCCACACCAGCCAGGGCTGCTCTTGTTGTTTTAAACTTCATCCTAGTAATCCAAAGGATTTTGTCAAAGTTCATGTAATTCACACATCAAAGCAATTGGGTTTGATGTTTCTACATTTTATTTAAATCCTCTATTTTTTAAATGAACTTTGAAATATAATTTACATAACACAAAATTCACTTGTTTAACGTGTGTGATTCAGTGGTTTTTAGTATGAGCACAGTTTTCCGATCATTGCCGCCTTCTAACTTGAGAATACTGCCATCATCCCAGACAGATGTGGCTGCCTGCCTCCACGCCCCACCCCAGCCCTAACTAGGCAACCACCGATCTATTTTCTGTCTCCAGATTTGCCTATTCTGAACTTGTTACGTGAATAGAATTGTGCGACATGTGGTCTTTTACGACTGTTTTGTTTTGCTCAATGTGTTTTCGGGGTTCATCCATGTTGTTGCATGTATCAGAACTTTCTTCCTTCTCTGGCTCATATGATGCCATTGCGTCTCCAGCACCGCATTTTTCTTGTCCATTTATCAGCCGGCAGACAGCTGGGTTCTGTTCACTTTTTGACCGTCATGAATAATGGCTCTATGAACATCTGCGTACAGTTTTTGCATAGACAGATGTTTTCAATTCTCGAGTTTGTACCTAGGAGTGGAATTGTTAAGTCATGCTGTAACTGCACGTTTAACTTTTTGAGGAACTAATAAGCTGCTTTCCAAAGCAATTGTGAATTTTCTTAATGCTGCTGATGGCTCACGTGCAGAGAAAGGCTCGTTCGTAACTCACTTTGGCTTTTTAAACTTAACACTCAATTTCTTAAAATCCAAATTTTAAAATAAGCATTTCAAAAATGTTTAAGTTCAACTAACCAGTCATATCATTTTAATCATAAATCTAGTGAATAGTAATAACTTCTAAGGCTTTGATTACTAATTGGTCTTTTTAAAATTAAAACTGCTTTCGGCAGCTTATATGGCACTTACTCGTGCTATAGGTAAGTGTATTACCATACGTATCACAATTAAGCTGGAAAAAGTAAAATGAAGTAAAAAGAACTCAGTTTTCTTAAAAGATCTTTTTTAAAATAGAGCAATTGACTGACAAACCAACCTCCTGTGTACTTTTATTGTAATATAATAAGAAAACAGTAAAGATAGTAAATTTCAAAATCTTCTAAAAAATGGCTTTACAATCCCAGTAAAAATTTAACTTCAAAGAACAGTCCATATTCAACTTTCTGACTCAAATTAGAATCCCCAGGCTTATTTCTTAAGCACCCCACCAAGCCAAATTATTTTAAAGATTTTCAAGTACTTGAAACACAAAATATGCACAATGTAACAAAAGAAACATTAACACTGTTAGTTTGATTCTCTTAAGCAGCTCCACACATAATTCTAAATTTTCCTGAAGTTGATAGGTAAAGACCCAGTAAAGAGCTAGGTGAAGATTACTGTATTTTGCCGTGTATAATGTGCACCGATGTTTTTGGCCCAGACTTTCAGGAAAAAAAATAGTTTGTTTTAATTTTTCAATTCAAGTAATTGTTTGTTTATATTTACAAACAAACCTGATTATCATATTCCAGGGTATTATTTTGCATACGGATGTCATTATTGCTTTCTAGAGTCACACCTTCAATGCATCAGCATAAATAAAAGAATTAAAAATAGTTATATAGATATGGAATTAGTACTATCCATGTATAATGCGCACCTTTATTTTTCCCTCAAAAATTTGGGCAAGAAGTGTCCATTATACATGGCAAAATGCGGTGCCTTCCCAAGTAATGTGGTGGTGGGGGTGGGGTGGGGGACGTGAGGAAGCGAGTCCCTTGGTAAGTGACTGAGATTATATGTCAAGATTTTTCTTTTCTTCATTTATTTTTCATTTAAAAAAAGATTTTACTTATTCATTTTCAGAGGGAGGAGAAGGGAGGGAGAAAGAGAGGAACCTCCACCGGTTTCCTCTCTCAGGCCCCCAGCGGAGGGCCTGGCCCGCAGCCCAGACCTGCGCCCCCACCGGCGATTTTAGGTCTGCAGGCCCGCGCTCAGGCCCCTGAGCCGCAACGGCCGGGGCTTGCTTATTTTAAAATTGTAGCTGACATACAATATTAGCTTCAGGCGTACGACATAGTGATCAGATGCTTATACACCTGACGAAGTGACCGCCACCGTAAATCTGGTAGCTGTGGTACGGCTAGCCATCTAAGCCTGCGGCTGTACCTAGTTACTGCGGTATCATTGACTCTGTTCCCCGTGCTGTACGTCACCGCCCCCTGGCTTATTTTATAACTGGCAGTTTGGACTTCTCAATCCTTTCTCTCACCTTTTCCACCCATCCCCCCTCCTCCCGAGATTTTTGCGGGGCCCTGTCAGGCTGAGCCCCGTTTTTACAGCCACGGACACAGGCTCCGCTCTTACAAGTTGGGCATCAGGCTGCGGTTTGAGGATCCATCAGAGTTTAGTTTTCAAGCCTCTGTCGTTCATTACTACCCATGTTACGGCCCCATTTGTGTAGCTTCGATGCGTCATCTATTTGCTGCTTACTTTCTCTGGATTCGCTCCCACTCTGGAGCTGAACTGCCTTGGGTCGAGTCCCGGCTCTGCCTATTACTAGCTGTGTGACCTTGGGAAGACATTGAACCTCTTGGTGCCTCAGCTTTCTTAGCTATAAAATGGAGTGGAAAAGGGACCTGCTGGCAGGGTTTCTCTGAAGGTTGAGCTAAGGTGTGTGAGGCCCTGTGGGTCACTGCCTGACCCAGGGCTAGCTCGGTTTATGAGTTTGTTGTGACTGTCACTGATGCACCATCACTGTTACATGTCAGGACCACAAGTGTAGCACTATTTACATGGTGTCTAACTGGATCCTGTGCATGTTAGGGCCTGGACTCAGGGCCACAAGTCTAAGGTCATTCTGATGACCCGTGTCATCCTTCCGCCTCTTAAGCATGTCACATGCTCCCTCTGCTGGACAATACCTCAGACTTGGGCCGAGTCCCAGATATGCACGCAGTTCCTGCCTTTTCCTCTAAGATCTGCGTGTTTAGTGAAGTGGGTTGATGGCCCTTTAAGAGGTGGTAGCTAGCTCCCAGTTGCCATGGAGACAGCTGAATACACACCGGGTAGCAGGTAGCAGGCAGCAGGCAGCATGTCCTCTAAAGTTCAGCCCAAAGGTAGGAAGAGGGGTGTTGGGGTTGGACAGGGGAGGGCCATCTTCTCCCTCACAATCTGCCCGGAGGTAGCCTTGGAGGATTTTACTCTTGGGACCACTGCCCCACTCCTGTTCTCCCCAGAGGTCTACCGTCTCCCCCTCTTTTCCCTCCATAGGCCCCAGAGCCAAGGAGCAGCAGCAGGCCTCAGCCCCAGAGAGTCTGCCACCCCCAAAGGCCAATGCTGAAGCCATTCACTTCCTTGCCTCCCTCGGTGAGCCTGGGCAGCGGGTGTCGGTATTGGGAGAGGGGGGTGCAAGTGTGGAGAGGAGGGAGGAGAGACGCCCAGACCTGAGCCCACCTCTCTCAGCATCGATTCTCCTGAGACTCCGAAAGGGTTGATATTTGTTGAAATTTTTTAAGGGATGACCTCAGGACATGGGGGTGGCTGGGGTGTGTCTTCAGCTGCTGGCTGCTGTAGAGGCCAGAGGAGGGGAGGCAGGGGTGGATGAGGAGGGCATGGGTAGGGGCTGTGAGACACTGGTGGCTGGGGGGTCGGAGAGTTGAGGCCTAGGAGCTGGGGCTTCATCTGTCCCCACGGGACCTTCACCACCCAGGGGAGGAGGAGCTGCAGAAGCTGTTCTTCTCGGAGACCCTGGCCATGGTCTCGAACACGGGGGAGCCTCAAGGAGAGCTGACCATCGAGGTGCAGAGAGGGAAGTACGAAGGCAGCTTTGGCAGCCTGTCTCACTGTCCCCTCGTGCACGCTGCTAGTCGTGGCTTCCTGGACAAAATGCTCTGCGGAAACTCCCTCCTGGGTAGAGTCCCTGCTTCCTAATGCCCTTCACCCCCATCTTTCCTCTGCCTGCCCTCCCCGGTTCCCAGAGCCTTACTTGGGATCCTTAGACTGCATCTCAGCACCAGAATAAGGCGCAGTGGGTGTGTGAGAGGTGGGGACATCAGGGAGGTTAATCACAGCCACACACTCAAGACAAGAGCAACGTTTTTGTCTAGTTTTTTCCTAAGTCTTCCAGCCTGGGTCCCCTCCTGTGACCTCCAACCCACCTCTTGCGATGGCATTGTTGCCCACCCTCCACCCCAGGCTATCTTTCGTGGAACTTGGAGACCCTGGAACAACACAGTCAGGAGTTCCTCAAGGTACCTCCTGGAGGCCCCAACCTTGATCCCAGTCCAGGGTGAGAGAATAGAGATGCTGAGAGAGAGGGATGGAGGGAGTGGGGGCTCAATAGAATGTCAGTTTGCCCTGGGTGGTGTGGCCCAGTGGATTGAGTGCCAGCCTGTAAATTAAAAGGTCACTGGTTTGATTCCCAGTCTGGGCACATGCCCAGGTTATGGACCAGCTCCCCAGTGGGGGTGTGGGAGAGGCAACCAATTCACATTTCTCTCCCTACCTTCCCTTCTCTCTAAAAATAAATAAATAAAATATTTTAAAAAATAGAATCTCAGCCTAACTCCGCAGTTATCCCCACAATCCCCACCACAAAAATGGGAAACAAGCCATCCAGGGCACTGGGGTCAGCAGTGGGGTGCTCCCGATGACCTTCTAACGCACAGACACTGGCTCCAGCTCATCCTGGACCCCTCCAGCCTGACAGCCTAGCATCTCCTAGGGCCGCACGGGCTGACCTTTCCCAGAGTCTGGCCTTTCCCAAGGGCCTGTCACCACATCACCACCTCCAAATTCTCCTGCTCCGTGCCCCTAACAACCAGCCGTCGCCACTTCATTAACTTCTGAAATGTGTAACTTCTGGAATGTGACCTGTTTCCACCTTGGAAGCCACTTTTGCCTGAGTGCCTTCCCACAGAAACCATTCCCATCTTTTGAAACCTGTATTTGAAGTGATTTGCTTTTTAATGTCATAGTGCGCCATAATATGACTTCTTTTCTTGAGATTTCCTACGTACGGAAGGTTCTCTATCCAAACCTCCCCGTTGGTCTTCTAGTTTATAAAAGAGAATGGACAAGAAGACTGCTGGAAGGGGCAGGGGTGGTCCCATCTGTAGGCAATCAGGTGAGCCCCCGATTCTCCCTTCCACACTCTGGCCCTTAGTTCCACATCCTCCCCGTGGAAAGGAAGATGAGTTTGCTGAAGCAGGAGGATCAGCTGGCCATGACCAGAAGTGTCAAGGAGGGTGAGGTGAGGATGGGAGCCACATTCCATATCCTCGGGAAACCAGAAGCCAGGCCATGTCAGGCCAGAAGCCTGCAGAAGGGGCTTGGCAAGGACCGTATGCCCGACACCAGGCTCTCCCACCCTCCCTGTACCCTTCCGTCTCCACATTCCTGAACCAGATTTGTCCTGAATAGGAAGTGAAGACCGAAGTGACATTTTTCCCCTGGCATTCAACTGTGGGTTTCATCTCCGAGGCTGCCAACCTGCTGTTGCTGAGGGTGATGGCCTGGAGGCGGATGGTGCCCAGTAAAGCCCGCTTCCTGGCCCTGGACACGGAGGGCAAGCTCTGCTCTTCCACTTACGTGAGGGGTCTCCCTGGTGGCGAACTTGGCCTGGGGGCCAACTAGAAGGGGCAGGAGAATGCTGAAGGGGGAGAGATAACTGTGGAGCAGAAGAGGGGGTGGGGTGGGGATAAAACCAGGACGAGGGGTTGGGACTTCCAAAGGCAGAAAAAGCTAAGACCGCATTTGTGAGTTCAAGTGGGGGCAGGTGGAGTGAGCAGCTGGGGGAAGCAACGCTTTCTCGTATGAAAGTCAGTCCAGGAAAAATAAACGTAATAGAGGGCTGCTTTTAAAGACATATTTTTTTAACACCAGGAAATGCAATGTCTCCAAGGACACTTAAAATTCTTTCTTGTGTCTCAACCCTGAAGGTCTTCCTTTTTTGTTTTCGTTCCGGCTAAAGTTTCATAATCAACATACCTCAGACTAGCTGCAGTATGTGATCTTTAGAGCTGTGCCTCTGAGCACACACTCTGGGGGCTGATCTGACCAGCTTTGTAAATGACACTCTAGTCTTCTCTATCACACGTGACAAACAGCAGCGTGTTTGACACGAACGGGCATGTGTCATTCGCCCCCATTGTCTTGGAAACACGTGGTAGCACTTTTCTCCCTATGGCCGCAGGCATTCACAGGGTTCGAGTCTGAGTTCCAACAGAGCACCCTGCCTGCAGCAGCTGGGCCTGAGGGGGCCACAGGTGCCAGTCTGGTCACACCCCTGGAGCCTCACTGCCCTCCAACCCCCAAACAGCGCCCCCCCACACACACATTCAAAGCTGATTGGTTGACCGTCATCCCTGCAACAGAATCTGCCAACTACAAGTACTTGGTCACAGAGAAAGGGTGAGGAGTGGTTGGGGTGGGAGCAGGCTGAAGCTGGCTATGAGGGGACCCCCAACTTACATCTGGGGGTACAACTCAGATCTCATGGTGCCTGAGTGTCTGGACAGCCAAGAGTTCCTTATCAGTGATGAACAAAGAGTGAAGGTCTAAGATGGAGAAAAGGGCCAGGGAAAGATTTGGGGGGAGACCCAGGTAGGCATCCGCCTCACCTCCTTCCCTCATTCCGGCCGCTGCCAGGAAGCTCTGGGCTCCCAGACCATCCAGGTGGACGGCCAGCCGGTGGAAGTGTTCATCGTGGAGCAGGCTGTGCACTCGGAGGAGGGCGTCCCCATGTCCTGCCAGTACTACATGCTGTCTGACGGGTGAGCTGCCGGCGGCGGGGCTAAGGGGGCAGTGTTGAGCACGGCCTGCGTGCTCAGCCTCTATGGAGGCTGATGGGGAGCGGGAAGACTGCTGTTTCTGGGGACACCACCAGGAAGAGCTGCTGTTGAGATCCGAGTGTCCCTCCTTTATCCACATCGTCCACCCTTCCTTCATGTATTCACTCATTCTCCCCACCCGCACGGTGCCTCCCAAAGCTCACTGAAGGGCTCTAAGGGGCTGAGGGCATTCACGCCAACTCCCCAGGGTCTAAGGCCTAGTTAACACAGCCGTCACAGGTGTCGGGGGTAACAGGGAAAAAACACCAAGGTTTGAACAACACGACCCTGGATGAAGTGCTGGGAGAAGCGTTCTATCCTTTCTGGCACACGGCCAAGCCGTCATCAGCAAAGCGCAGGCTCCAGACCATGACGAAGTCCGAGAGGGGAAGAAGAATTTGTATCTTGAAATTTACAAAGAGGTGTTGACATAATCACTGCACCAAAACAAACAGACAGTAATCAGAACATTCTTGGCCTTCCTCAGTTCACAACTTAGCGTGTTGTTCTGGTTTTCACGTCACATGCCAGGAGGCTCCTGATTTTTTTAGTGCTCACACCTGTTGAGGTCTCCAGCCCTGGCACACCAGCACACACCTCCAGGGGTAGGAACAGCACCCGGCTGGAAAAGCCGGGGCCACTATCCGGGGAATTAGGAATGGAACTGGACCTGGGAACTGGAAGATGAGTGGGGAGGGGGGGCAGCAGTGAAGGGAAGCCCCAGGGACCGCTGCCTCTGCAGGCAGCGGGCTGCTCTCGCGAGACGCCCACCTTCCCCGGTGTTGCATTCCAGGCACCTGGCCAAGAGAGTCCAGGTGGGCTCCCCCAGCTGCTGTGTGGCCACCACGATGCCTGTCTTGAGGGAGGAGGGTGAGCAAAGCTTCTAGCTGGTGGGATTGTGAGGGGAGGTGGGGAAACCTGGGACCTTCCCCGGTGCAGGGCTGGATTGGGTGTGCTATGGGTGGGATCAGAGCCCAGATCAGATGGGGAATATTTGCCCTCCAGCCCTCGACCCCAAGACAACTAGGGGATATCATTTCTCAGGGAACCACTTCCAGCAACTCTCCCCGCGTGGGCAGAACCCTGGGTTTCACCTGAGCCTGCAGTTCGGGTGTCCTTGGGCATCCGTGTGCATCCGAGGAGGGTTCTGGGGTCGGGATACGCAGCCTTCTTCCCTCTGCACCCAGATGAGACTGAGCCTCCCCCCGTGTTTGAGAGGAAGCCCCTGCCGTGGGAGGAGGACATGGTGCTCCACTCGAGGTTCCTGGAACGGAAGGTGAGGAGAGGCCGCAGCGTGCCTGGGGTCCCCTTGTCCCTCCCCCACCCTACACACCCCCTCCCCGCATAAACTCTGTCGTTGCTGATCTCCCTTCGCGGCTGGTGGCCTCGCACGTCCCCGGGCGATGGGAGACCCCGGCGTCCCTAAGTCCTCCTCGGAGGGAAGTAGGGAGCGCGCAGCCCCGGGTGCGGCTCAGGCTCCGTCCCGCCAGGAGCAGCTGCGCCTGGGCCACACCAGGTACCTGCAGCAGCACCCGGACGCCGAAGCGCTGGTCTCCGACTTCCTGCTCTTCCTGCTGCTGCGCCAGCCTGACGACGTGGTCACCTTCGCCGCCGAGTTCTTCGGTCCCTTCTCGGCGCACTACCCGCGCATCTCCCCCTTGCGCTCCTCCACCCGGCCCAGCCCCTTCCGCTCGCTGGAGCCCTAGCTCCGCTGCGCCGGAGCGCGGCTGGGCTGGAAGCCGGGGCTCCCGGCCGGGGCGCGGGCAGCACACACCCAGGAGACGCGCTTCAGCGGCTGCGGCTTTGATGGAAATCAACCGGGCCCTCCCGCCCGCGCAACCCGGCACCTTCCGTGGTCAGTCTTGTGTCTTGGCTAATAGGAACCATTAACATCATTTATCGAGCGAATTTCAGCCTTTCTTCCTAAATGGTGTTTCCATCATTATCCTTATTTGATAGATAAGAGATTAGAGGCACAGAGAGGGGAAGTAACTCTTATTAGAGTTAACGCGTGGGAAGCAGGAGTCAAACCTCTAGGTTAAATTCCAAAACCCGCACTCCTTTTCTTTAGGTTAGCAGGGGTGGAGGGGCGGGGCTTCTCGGCCCTCAGAAGGACTGCACGCTGCTTCGGTAACCGCCCACTACCTGACCCCCACCCTACCTGACCCCCGCCCTACCTGGCCCCTGCCCTACCTGACCCCCCCCCCCCCCGCCCAAAGAGAAAGAGCGGGCGAAGTGGGCCGAGGGCCGAGGGCCGAGGGCGGAGGGCGGAAGGCGGAGGGCGGAGGGCGGAGGGCGGAGGGCGGAGGGCGGAGGGGCGGGAAGGGCTCTGGACCTCTGGCCTTGCTCATCTCCTCCGAAGTCCCCCAAACACCGAGGCCAGCTCTCTCACGCCACCTCTCTCCCTTCTCACCCACACACGGGAACCCCCAAACTGCGTGCCCGTGGTCCCCATTCACCGGCTCCCGGACAAGAATGGATGGACAGATGATCATCTTGCCAATGTCAGTCTGTCCAGGGGCTTGTTTCTGTCCAGGGCTGGTGTCGCTCAGTAACAAGTGTTAGGCAAGCTCCCCGGAGGCAGCGGACAAAGGGGGTGCACTCCGTCAACTCATTCACGGAACAGTTTTTGCAGGAGGAGGGACTCAGAGCAGTTCGCGTTCTAGTGAACAAAATGAGCCCTTATCTGCAAGGCCGGGAATGGCGGGAGTGGCGGCTAGTTCGTGACCCAGGAATCAGGGAAGGAAGGCTTCATGGAGAACTGTCTCTTGAGCCTTAAAGAAAGTTAGTAATGCATTTTATCGTCCCCTTACCCTATTATGGAAGAAACACGTGTTCACTAGAGAAAACTTTAAAAAGCATCATAAACCAAGAGAAGAAAGTAAATTCACCCCAATTCTTCTCCCTAGAGCTCTCTACTCTGTTTCCTAGTGCAAAGGCGGCTGGTGTTTGTCCAGCATCTACTCTGTCAAACACTTTCACTTGCAACGTTTGATCTGGTCTTCACCGCTCCAGGGGACTTCATTTTAACAGAAAGTGAAATTGTGCAGTAACTGATGCTCAGTAACTGATAATTGCATATTTATTGCATTCTTGAAAAGTTTCAAATGGTAGAAAACGTGAAGATAAAGCTGGAATCTCCCTAGATCTCCGCCCGATCTTCTCGTGTTTTGTGACTTGCTTCATGTGTCTTAAAGGCTCTTTCACTGAACAATACATGCATATTCTGCAAATATTTCCCTGTCACTGCATGGTCTTCTATTTTTGGTGGCTGTACCACCATGCAGCCAGTCTCTGCTCCCCAAGCCTTTTTGTTTTTATTTTTATTTTTTATTTTTGCTATCACAAACAATACTGCATGGAACACTCTTGTGGCTAAACCTTTGCATATATAAGAAACTACTTCCTTAAGGATAAATTCTGAGAAGTGTAATTGTTGCACTGATATTAATGCTTTATTTTAACATGTTGTCAAATTCTACATGTGCAGCATTTTTTAAGGGTCAGATAAAGTATCCCCCCAGAGAAAATGACACCTGTAAACATAGGAAAGTGTAATCTATGTGCACGGCCCACAGCAGCACCAGCCGACAGACCTTCCTGCAAGGATGGAAATGTTCCACACCTGCGATGTCCAGTAGGGTGGCCGCTAGTCCCATGTGGCCACTGAGGACTAGAAATGTGGTTGATAAGACTAGGAGTTTTACTTTAATTTTAATTCATTTTGATTTAGATGGCCACAGATGGCTACCGTATTAGACAGCACTAGAAAGTTAGTTCTTCTCATTCAATCAGGCAAGCAGCTCAACAAATATTAGGCTCCCTCCAGGATTATTTTGGGCACTGGGAGAGCAGCAGTGACAAGACAAAGTCCCTGTCCTCAGGTAGCATGGGAAGATGAACAATAAACACCAAGATGCATAATTTCATACATGAAATACCAGGCATTTATGAAAACAAAACCAAGTCATGGGTAGAAAGTGACTCAGGGTTGGAGGGTTGAGGGTGAAGAATTCTAGAAGGGCCTCTGGAGGTCTCAGTTGAGCTGGGACCTGGATGACAAGGAGTCAGACCTGTGAAGAGCAGCGGGAGAAGCATTCCAGACAGAGGGAACAGCAAGTGCAAAGACTCTGAGTATGGCATGTTGGGAACCGTCGGCCAGCGAGGCCGGGGAGACTGGGGACAGAGTGTTCAGTCGCCAGAGGGAAGGCAGGCCCCGATCGCCGAGGGCCTCCTCAGCCCCCACGAGTGCTCTTCATCTGTGGAGAACTGAAACCAAGTGGACCTAGCCCAGGGCACCAGAACACTTCTGCAGAGATCGCAATAACCCCTCCAGTTCCCATACCCGGCAGCACTGGGGAACAGCGGAGAGCGGTAACATCCATCCCACAGACAGCGTTGCTGGCTTACATCAGGGGACTTGGGAAGGAGTCTAACCACTTCCCTGCCTGCCCTCTGACCTCCATTTCAACACTGGTGGTTTCGAGGTGGTACCATTTTCCCCTGGAACTTTATGACTCCTCACTTCTTGCTCCATAATACTAAATATGTACATTCCTCTGAACAAAGGGAAAAGCAGGCTCGGGGACTTCTGAAGAGCCAGGCACTGGGCTAGGATGTGGACCTGCTTTCGGGGCATCAGGGGTGAGCCCTGCCTCACGGCACAGAGTCAACATAGGAGGGAAGAGACGTCAGTCCAGCATCCCACGAATAAATGCAGACTGTGGGACGCGCTCACAAGGGAGCTCATGCGGGCAGTATTAAAGTACTTACTGCAGAACTGACCTACCGTGGGAGCCCAGGGAGACAGAGAGAAATGAATAGCAATAATAAGAGCAAGCCCTATGCAGCACTTACTATTCTGGTCCCTCCACTCACGGTAATTCTTGTGATTCTCACAGCACCCCTATATGGAAGGTTCTGTTATTATACCCATTTTACAGGCGAGAGAAAGGTAAGGACAAGGTGCACAACTGCTTAGTGGTAGAGCAGATTTAAACCCAGGGAATGTGGCTCAAGTCCATGAGCAAATCCACTGTGATGGAGATCGGATGTGGCTCTCTGCAGTCAGACACTGTAACAGAGAAGAGATCCCTGCCTGCTTTAGACACATCCAGAGTAGGCTCAGCTGCATACTGTCTTTCCCTTTCCCCAGGTACCCAGTCCCACTCCCTCTGCACAGTCACTGACAGCAGCCTCCCTGCTGTGAGTTGCCTGGGTAGACAAAGAGGGTGTTGCACTGAAGAAGCACACAGCCTGGCTCTGGGGACACCCAGGAAGGCTTCCTGGTGGTGCTCCTCCCTTTAATAATTCTTTAGATAGCCTTGGCTGGCGTGGCTCATTGGATTGAGCACAGGCCTGTGAATCAAAGTGTCAATGGTTTGATTTTCAGAGCACATGCCTGGGTTGCAGGCCAGGTCCCAAGTAGGGGGTGAACAAGAGGCAACCACACATTGATGTTTCTCTCCCTCTCTTTCTCCTTCCCTTCCTCTCTCTCTAAAAAGAAAAAATATTTTTAAATAATAATTTTTTAGTTAAATCTGCTGTTCCCTCAATACCAGCATTTGTGGTAAAACCTGTTCTTATTTGATTCGATGGTTTCCTATTTCATTTTATAATACATTGCGTCAGAATTGTCCTCTGCTATTTAATTGTCACACATGTCCCTTCTTTGAGCTATACCGCACCCAAGACTTCGGAGGGCAAGCCTTAAAATGAAGCCACCACTAGCATCAGTGTTTGTAACAGAAAATGTGTTTGGAGCTCTGAGGAGCTGGCAGTGATCAACACCACTTTGGAGCCCGACTTACAGAAGGAGCTAACTGCACAGTGCTGGGTGCATGTACGCTGGGCCTCATAGAGACTCTTTGAGGTATTTGATTATCCTTGCTGCACAGGCGGGGCACCTGAGAGTCTGAGAGGCGTGCCTAGGTCGTAGTGCTAGCAAGTGAGATTCAGACTCAAGCCATTTGACTCCAGAGGTTCTGGTGTGGGTGGGGGGTGTCAATTTTTGAAGTACAATATTCACTCAGTAATTCATTCTCTCCCTCCATGTTAAAAATGGAGATAATTGCAGATTCACACGTAGTTGTGAGACATGATTCAGAGTGATCCTGTGGACACTTTTCTCACCTTCCCTCCTCTCTGCCCCCAAGGTAACACCTTGTAAAACTGTAACAGGACTTCCGGCCAAGATGGAGGCATAGGTAGACACACTGTGCCTCCTCGCACAACCAAGATAGGGACAACAATTTAGAAACAGAATAACAACCAGAACTGACAGACAATTGAACTGTATGGAAGTCGGACAACCAAGAAGTTAAAATAGAGGCATTCATCCAGACCAGTAGGAGGGGCAGAGTTGGGTAGCTGGCCGCGGGTCGCAGCTCGGAGAGCAGAGAGCGTTGGGACCGGGCCCATAAGGCATCCAGGCGCGCAAGACTGCAGTGGAGAACCCTGAGCGCAAAAGTGGCAACTGGCAGACCCCGGCTGAGGGGTGGCAACCGGTAGACCCAGCGAGGTGGCGATTGTGAAGCAAGGCACTGCACACAACCCAGGATCACAGTGCAGGGAAATAGAGCCTTGGGGCACTAATTGAAATCACCTGTGAGTGTTGAGGCACAGGGAGAGACTCCCAGCCTCACATGAGAGGTCGTTGGAGAGTCCCACAGCGTGCACAAGCCCACCCACATGGGAAGTGGCATTGGAGGGACCTAGTTTGCATGGGGAAAGCAGCCGAAGGAACTGAGGTCTGACTAAGAGTGGAGCAAGCATCATTGTTCCTTCTTGGACCACGGCCCCACATACAGCATCACAACCCAGAGACTGGGGTGCCTCGCCCTGGTGAACACCTAAGGCTCTGCCCCTCATACATAACAGGCACAACCAGACCAAAGGGGGGAAAAAAAAAAGATGGCTCAGACAGAATTGAAAGCTTCACATCAGTACTTTTAAGTGACTGAGAGATAGCCAACCTACCAGATGCACAGTTCAAAGCACTGGTGATCAAGATGCTCACAGAATTGGTTGATTTTGGTCACAAATTAGATGAAAAAATGAAGGCTACAATAAGTGAACGAAGAAAAATGCACACAGAACCAATAGTGATGGAATGAAAGCTGGGTCTCACATCAATGGAGTGGACCAGAAGGAGGAAAAAAACATGCAATCAGAAAAGAATGAAGAAATAAGAATTCAGAAAAATGAGGAGAGGTTTAGGAACCTCCAGGACATCTTGAAACATTCCAACATCTGAATTATAGGAGTACCAGAAGGAGAAGAGGAAGAGCAACAAGTGGAAAACTTATTTGAACAAA
The DNA here is from genome assembly GCA_004024845.1 of Tonatia bakeri. Classification (NCBI taxonomy): domain Eukaryota; kingdom Metazoa; phylum Chordata; class Mammalia; order Chiroptera; family Phyllostomidae; genus Tonatia; species Tonatia bakeri. Next base: position 117,799 of record PVIA01003615.1, on the reverse strand, counting down.
TAATAAAGGAGAACTTTCCCATTCTGGCAAAGGAAATGGACTTCCAGGAAGTCCAGGAAGCTCAGAGAGTCCCAAAGAAGTTGGACCCAAGAAGGAACACACCTAGACACATCATAATTACATTAACCAAGGTAAAAATGAAGGACAGAATTCTAGAAGCAGCAAGAGATAAGGAGACAGTAACCTATAAAGGAATTCCCATCAGACTGTCAGCTAATTTCTCAAAAGAGACCTTGCAGGCAAGAAGGGGCTGGAAAGAAATATTCCAAGTCATGAAAGGCAAGGACCTACATCCAAGATTGCTCTATCCAGCAAAGCTATCATTTAGAATGGCAGGACAGATAAAGTGCTTCTCAGAATAGGTCAAGTTCAAGGAGTTCATCATCACCAAGCCCTTATTTTATGAAATGTTAAAGGGACTTATCTCAGAAAAAGAAGATAAAAAACATGTATAGTAAAATGAAAGCAAACTCACAATTATTAAAAACCATACCTAAACAGAAACAAAAACAAACTAAGCAAACAACTAGAACAGGAACAGTACCACAGAAATGGAGATCACATAGAGGGTTAGCAATAGGGGAGTGGGAGGAGGAGAAAGGGGGAAAAGGTACAGAGAATAAGTAGCATATATGGTAGGTAGAAAATAGGGGAAGGGCAAGAATAGGATAGGAAATGTAGAAGTTAAAGAACTTATGACACATGGACATGAACTAAAGGGGGGGAATGTGAGTGGGAGAGGGTAGGCAGGGTGGAGGGCAATGAAGGGGGGGTAATGGGACAACTGTAATAGCATAATCAATAAAATATATTTAAAAAAACTATAATACAATATTGCAACCAAAATGTCTTTCTACTCTTTTCGGTAGTAAAGTATACATAGAATTTATTCTTTTAACCATGTTCGGTGCACAGTTTAGTGGCATTAGGTACGTGCACACTGCTGTGCAGCCATCTCCAACACCCGCTTCCAGAGCACCTGGACCATCCCAGACAAAAACTCAGTGCCCATTAAACACTGACTCCCCGCCCCTGCCCCAGCTGGGCCCTACCATTCTCCTCTCTGTCTGCATACACGTGCCTATTCTCGGTGCTGCATATAAGTGGAATCATACTATTTTTGTCTTTTTTCACCTGGCTTCTTTTACATAGCAGAATGTTTTCCAGATTTGCCCATATTATAGAGCACGTCTCAGATGCCACTGCTTTTTAAGGACGAATGATATTCATTGTTTGCGTGTACCGCATTATGTGTACTCTCCTGTCTGTGGTCATTTGGGTTGTTCCCGCCGTCGGCTGCTGTGAAAACGATGCTGTGAATGCAGGCGCACATGCGCCTGGCTGAATCCCTGCTCCAGTACAAGCAGAACACTGACGCGGACACAGCCCGCTGCTCTTGCCCACATTTCCCCAGTTCTGCTAGTTCTCCGTGTGTGTGTGTGTGAGTGTGTGTGTTACGTTCGGACAACGTCATCAGAAGGGTGGTTTTCTGTCTCCACCTCCACTGGGGAGACGCCGAACAGTCCTGGCACCACACTGGTCCTTGGAGTGACCTTTTCCTAATCTCGCCCCTCCGGCTGCGACTCCACCCCACCCGCCCCCACCTGCTGGCAACCACTAATCTGACCTTCATTTCCAACACTTTGTCATTGCGAAATGTTATATACATGGAACAATACAACATGCAATCTTCTGAGACTGACTTTTTCGCTCAGCGTGGCTTCCTGGAAATTCACCCAAGTCCGCTGGGCGGATGGATAACTGTCGCCCCTTTCGTTGCTGAGTGGTGACCCAGGGTGTGCATTGCAGTCCGCCTGCCATTCTCCTGCTGAAGGACAATAAGGATCGTGTCCAGTGTTGGCCGTTAGGAGTAAAACTGTGACTGCTCGTATCCAGGGTTTTGTGTGAACATTAGTTTTAACTTCTCTGGGGTCAAAGCCCAGAGGCGTATTCATGGTGTGGATGTGCCACCGTTGGGTCAACCATTCACGCCTTGAAGGGCGGTCTGGGCTGTTCCAGCTCAGGCCGTGATGGATGCCGCTGGTACAAAGGTTCACGTGCAGATCTTCGTGGGAACATAAACCATCCGTTACCTGGGAGAAAATGCCAGGAGAGCGGTCGTTGGCTCATGTGGGAGTTGCATCTCTAGTTTTTGAAGAAATTTCCGAACTTTCCAGAGCGGCTGTGCCATTTTACACTCCCACCCACAGCACTCCGGCGACCCGGTTCCCCTGCACCATCGCCTCTGTGACCGGCTGTGACTCGTTCTCACTTTGGCCATTCCGAAGGGGGTGTAGTGACACCTCATTGCAGTTCTCATTTGCACTTCCCTAAGGGCGAGTGACGCTGAGCAGCTCTTCATGTGTCTCTCCGTCATCTGTGTATCCTTTCTGGTGAACTGTCTGTTTAGGACTTTCGACCATTTCTAACTAAACTGCTTGACATTTTAACTGTTGAGTAGGAAGAGATTTTTCTACCTCTAGATACTGTTCCTTTGTCAGATCTATGATTGGAAAATATTTTCTCTGAGTCTTTCGCTTGTTTTTTTTTTTATCCTTTTAACAGGATCCTTCACAAAGCAAAAACTGTGAATGTTGATGGGATGCAATTTGTCCATCTTTCCCTCTCCGGGTGTTGCTTTTGGTGTCAAGTCTAACAAGTCTTTGTTTAGTCCTTGGTCCTAAAGACTTTCTCCTACTTTTTTTCTAAATGGTTTATAATTTTTTAAATTTATATGTAGGTTTATGACCCATTTCCAGTGAATTGGGCTTCATGAAACTGCACCCCCACGAGGGGGGCCCAGTGTCCAGCCAGACTCTGGTTCGAGGGGATCGCTCTGCAGATGCCTGGGCCTCTGGCTCCCATGGCTCCCCGCTTGGGCACTCTGCCCAGAACCATGCTCCTGGCCATTACACTGGAATGGTTAAGTCACAGGTTGTGCAGGACATCGGTCAGTCATTAATCAATTACACTCAGTGAGTTCCTAACTCTAGGTAAGGCTCCACAAGAGATACAAAGAAGAAGACATCTGTCTCAGTCATGGTCGTCCAGGGAACCAGAGCATCAGAAAGTGACACACACACACACAGATACATACACATACGCACATACAGATACATGCATGCACACATACATACAGATGCACACACACACACACACACACACACACATACAGGAATGGCTCACATGAGGATGAAGGCTGCAAAGCCCCAAGGTCTGTGCAAGCTGGAGTTCTGGGGGAGCCAACGACACGTGTAACTGCAGCCTGACTCTGAAGGCCTGAGAAGTAGGGAGGTAAGTCCCATGGTACGAGTTCCAGTCGAAGCCAAGTCTGAGGCAGGAGGAGCCCGACACCCCAGCTCAAAGACAGGCAGGTGCGGGGAGAGAGCTCCTTTGCTTAGCCTTTTGTTCTGGTTGGGGCTCCAGCTGGCCAGGCAAGGCCCATCCACAGCAGGGAGGGACATCTGCTCTGCTCAGTCTACCAGTTCAAATGTTGACCTCCTCCAAAAACACCCTCACAGACGCACCTGGATGTTTGTCCAAATACCCGGTCACCTCATGGCCTGGTCAGATTGACACACAAAGTCAACCACCACACAAACGACACCAGCCCCAGCCCCAGCCATTCCACACGAGCCCAAGGTAATGATTTCGAAACTCAGACAAGCCTAGACGTCAGGGGTCGTGACAGGAGCTTGAGCAACAGGGTTGCACAGGGACAAACTGTGATGCTGCTCTCTCCTCTCCGACCCGTTACGCACCCCACTTTCCCATCCCTCCAGCCTCCCCCATCAGTGAGGAGTCAGGGAATTGGCGGCCTCCCCCAACCCCACGCTCTGGCTAAAGCTTCGGACTCAACGCGGTGCTACATCGCATCCCAGGCCAGGCCTGGGCCTGAGAACCTGACTTGATTTTCTTTGGCTCTTGAGGTTTCAGATTTTGGAGTTGGACACTCCATAACAATTCTGGTTTTGAGTCTTCTCGACAGAAAAAGAAGGCCACAGGCTAGAAGGCATGAGGGGCCTGGAAGGGGAAAGACCTGGAGGGGGGGGAGACGGAAGCACAGAAGCTGGCCAGGGATTACAGGACAATACGCTCAAGTAGAATCCAGTCCATGGGGATGTTTTGTTCAGACTATACAATATTTTCAATGTTTTCGAACCCAGCATTTAAAAGGCCTATACTGCATATAATTCCCAGCTCCCTTGACAAATCGGAAGACATGGTGACACTGGGCGCATGTGGCAATTGGCTGGAACTCCATAGACACTATCCTCCTCAGCCAGAGTACCTGACCTCTGTTTTGCTACAGTCACCACCACTCCCTACTGCCCCTGACATGGAGGATCAACATTATCTGTCATTGAGCACTGAGCTGGCACTGTTTAGAATACTCCCAACCTGTCTCATAGTTTATCTTACCTGCCTGGTCTCCATGGACATCTACATTTTAACCTCTTTGCTCATCTGAACCTATTATTTAACACAAGAAACAAGCTCAGAGAGAGGACACGATCTGGTGATAATCACAAGTGAGTCAGTGGCAGAACCAGTAGCAGGGTTCCAGTGCTCCTTTATGCCGCGGATCTCCTGGCCCTCGTCTTGAATACATGTCTCTGGTTGGTGCCCGGAGGGTCTTTTCCTGCGAGGCACGCAGTGGGACACGGCAGCCCAGGCAACCATCGGAACTCCCTCCCCTGTCCCGTTAGTCCGACCAGTGGCCCTGGGACTCCCGACTGAAGGGAAGAGCCTGGCCGCCCGTGTGGGAGGAGGGCGGGGCCCGTCAAGTGATCTGGGTATGAACGCCCAAGTGGCAGGAAATCAGAGCTAACTTGGGAGACACAGAACATGGGGTGTCTGGAAGGAAGCCAGAGGTAATGTGGGGCTCAGGCCAGAAAGGGAACAGAAGTCTACCCAGTAGCCAACCAGATCCTTCCACCAGAGCTGCCACTTCTGCCTTTAGAAAGTGTTTCACAATGTGTGTGAGCATAGCCACGCTCGGTCGAGGATGGGTGAGAGGGTGTGGGCTCGCACACTGATGTGCACTGGCACCCAGAGAGGGCAAGTGGGCTGCAGAGCTGCCCAGCACTCCGCTGACTCGCGTGCAGAGAGGGCCTGACCTGTCGTCCTCATGATGGGTGAGTAGCTCCCTCCAGGGATAGGGCCAGGGGAGTGTCAGGGAGGCAAAGGAAGTCCCTGGTCGCCTGAGAGAGTCCCGGTCTGGACCATAATTCTGGACATGAACCTGGAGTTGAGTTCTCTGCATCCCCCAGGGTGTGATGTCCCCTTTGTCTGATCTCTGTGCATTTGGAGACCCTGGGATTTCTTTGGCTGCTGGGGGAGGCAGGGGTGAGGCCCAAGGACACATGTGTCAGGGTCAGGTAGCCCCCCTCAGAGCCCAGTGTCCCTCTCTACACCCTCTGAGGCAGAGAGACCTGGATTTAGGGATCTTTGGGAAGGAGAGGCATTCCTTTTTTTTTTTAAGATTGTGTGTGTGGGTATATATTTAAAGATTTACTCATTTTTAGAGAGCAGGGAAGAGAGGGAGAGAAACATCAATGTGTGGTTGTCTCTCATGTGCTCCCCACTGGGGACCTGGCCCACAACCCAGGCATGTGCCCTGACTGGGAATCGAACCAGAGACCTTTTGGTTTGCAGCCTCCTTTCAATCCACTGAGCTACACATGCCAGTGCAAGAGAATCACTCTGAAGGATCCACTTCCCACACTGTCTGAGACGTTTGTTCAAGGGTGGCGGACACCAGGCCAGGCGTCAGGGGCCTCTGCTCAGCCAGGCCTTGACTCTGCGCTTTGCCAGGAGGAGGTGGGGGAGAAGGAGAACTGGTTTTAGCCCCAGGCCACCAGAAAGGAGCAGGTCACTCTGTTCCAGACAGGGGCCAGGCCCTGAGCAGGACTGCCTAGGGCCAGCTAGGGCACATGGGTTCTTGACTTCTTGTAGGGGAGATTTTACCACACAAGTCCAGGTGACTATCAGGATACATTTATTAAAGCTGGGGACAGTGAAACAAGGAAGGACTTAGCACAGAAGATGCAATAGGAGAGCCCAGGCTGAACTGCCTTAGCTCACTGAGAAAAGGGGGCTTTGGGGACAGGTTCAGGGGGTTAGCCAGGGACAAGCTGCCAGCTGCCCGTTGCCTTACAGGTTAGCAGACACCTGCCTGTGGGGAAAGTAGGAGGGAAAGGACATGGAGAGCAGGAGCTCTGGGTCCTCTGTCTTGAGGCCTTTATCTCTTTCCTGCAGGAGAATCTTAGGGGAGGTCTCAGGGGAGAGCTTCAGTAGAATAGTCATCATTTTTACAGGTGTGTCCTTTCAGGGTTGTAGCCTTTACTGAGTGGTCAGTGCCAGGGCAGGGGGTCTTTAGTCACTGCAGTTGGTCCTGGTGGTCACCCACCCGGTTTGCTGCTTCTCTGGGTCTGGCACTGAAACACCACCGGGGCCTGGGTGTTGTATCTCTCGGCAGGCAGCCTTCGGTATTTGGCTGTAAATTGCTCAGTTCCCAGCTTCTTGCTCTCTTGTCTCAACTCACCATGCCTCATGGGACACTTTGCAGGTGACAGGGGCCCCCAAAAGCCAAACAAGCCCCACTATGGCTCCATCTCCAGCCCACCCACTGCAGGGCCGCAGCAGGTGCCTCCCGGAGCGACCTACCTGAGCGAGAAGATCCCCATCCCGAACACACAACCGGTGGGAAACTTCCCGGGTCTTTCAGGATTGACAGGGCCCTGGGGGGGCGTGGCTCATGGACTGGGGGAGGGACATAACCTGAAGACTATGGCAAGTCCCTTCCAACTCCGAGAAGTGATGAACAGTGTAACTGCTCCCTTCCTGCTTCTGTGCCCAGCACATAGCTTATCATTGGTCTAAAAATTATCAAGTGGCTTTCTGGATGAATCTCAGCTTTCCTAGGAAGGGAAAGGGACTTGGGGTGAATTCAGGTTGGAGCCTCAAGGGTTTGTTGTTAAAGGAAAGGACCTGGATGAGGGTGCAGGGAGAGCTGAAGGAGGCTGCAGGCTGGTTGCCAGGGCACTGTCACCCTGCATTTCCAGAACCTTTAGCAGATCCCAGGCCAAGCCTGGAATGGGGGCAGGGGGACCCTTGGCTCAGTGGACTCCAGAGAGGAGGGCCTCTGGTAGACAAAGGGCTTGGGAGGGAAGAACTGGACCAGGGAGGTTTGACCCCAGGAAAACCCCGTGGCGGGGCTCTGAGGATCTGCAGAGTCAGCGCCTGCAGGACGGAGGCTGGTCAGGTGTAGGCAGGCTGCTGAATGTGCCAGATGCATAAGCCTCTGGGCTGTGACTCAGCAAATCCTACTGGTTCCTCCCACCCCATGTTTTCCACTAACCCCTGTGGGGTGCGGCTCCAGGAACGGGGAATAGAGGACCAGGGGTCTGGGCCGATGATAAGCCCCTTGGGGTGCAGCTGGGGGTGGGCCAAGGCCAGTGTCACAGCCCCCACACTCAAGGCCTCCTCCCCGTCTCCTGCCCACAGGGCACGTTCAGCCTGAGGAAGCTGTGGGCCTTCACGGGGCCCGGTTTCCTCATGAGCATCGCTTTCCTGGACCCCGGAAACATCGAGTCGGACCTGCAGGCTGGCGCTGTGGCTGGATTCAAAGTGACTGAGTTAGGGGCACTGTAGGAGGGGGGTGCCCAGGTTGAGTAGGTGGAGACCCCGGCTTGCCATGTGTCCCCAGAGTGGCCTGGCATGGCTGTGGTGCCCAGGAGAAGGTGTTAGGTTCACATGGTCTAGACAAGGCCCCCAGGGCATCCTTGCTAGAGTGGGAGCTATGGGGTTGGGGGAGGAGGTTGGTCTTCTTGCTCCATCACCCCCAGTCTCTCCCCAAGGAGTGGGCTTGGCCAGAGGGTGCCACCAGTTCTGGGGTTAGCAGACTGGCTGCTCTGGCTGAAGGTCTCTCCCCTCCTTCTCACAGCTGCTGTGGGTGCTGCTGTGGGCCACCGTGTTGGGTTTGCTCTGCCAGCGGCTTGCTGCCCGGCTGGGCGTAGTGACAGGCAAGGACTTAGGCGAGGTCTGCCATCTCTACTACCCTAAGGTGAGCTTGGTGGGCTGGGCAGGACACACCCACAGGTCCCAAACCCAAAATAGCCACATAAAGCTTCCATGATCGAATAAATACCTACCTCAAGTGGGATGTTGCAAGTCCATTGGGCAGATGAGAACACTGAGGCTCAAACTAGTAGCACACGGACTCAGAGGGACATTAGCCATGCCCTGTTCATTTTGTAGAAGGGGAAATTGAAACCCAGAGAAGTGACTTGCCTAAAGCAAAGAACAGGTAGGCGTCAGTTTGGGATGGCCGTTGGCTGGGTGCTGAGGCTGTTGGCAGTGTCCAGGCAGGAGAACCGAATTCACCTTGAGCTCTTTCAAAGGTATTCAATGCAGGGATGCAGTCACAAAGGTGTTGGAAGGGCCGGGCAATCAGGGGAAGGAGGTGTTGCTCAGGAGTCAGAAAGCGGCTAGGCAGGAGCCCAAGAGCCATCATTCCCATTTGAGCCTCTGGGAGCACAGCCATCTCTGTTGCGATGGCCACCAGGGCTGCTGGAGCCTAGGTCACCCGGTGCTTTTGCTGGAGCCACTGCCAGAAACACCGCCAGAGGCAGGGAAAGAGTGACTTCTCCCTGCCTTTCCACCTCCCATGGATGCTTCCTGCCAAACCCAACGGGAAGCTGGCTGGCAAGGCCGTCTTACCAATGTAGTTTGCAGGTTTCCAACCCAGCAGAACAGTGCCGAGTATGGAAAGGTGAGTGTACGGCTGAGACAAGCACCTGGCCAGCCTGGATGACGGTGGCCTCCTCCCCTAGGTGCCCCGCACTCTCCTCTGGCTGACCATCGAGCTGGCCATCGTGGGCTCGGACATGCAGGAAGTCATCGGCACAGCGATAGCGTTCAGTCTGCTCTCGGCTGGGAGGTACTGCCCCAGGGCCCCAGCACTTCGGTCCAGGCCTGGGAACAGCTGCTACTTCTTCCCCAGGCCTCGTACTTCCCTGTGTCCTTTCATCTTGCAGTCCCCTCTGACTCAGAGTCATTGCCCAATTTGGCGAAACGGAGACCCAGAAATGCAAAGTGATCTGTCTCAAGTCACAGAGATGTCAGCGACCATGCAGCCTTCAGGGCTGCAGCCCTCAGCTCACTGCCATTCTGGTCCCCCGCCCATCTTGGGCCTTCTTCTCACGTTCTGTGCCATCTCCCATCTCCAGCACACTCTGCTCCCCTCTCCTGTAGCTCCAGGGCTGCTTGGAGCCCTGTCCCAGGGAGTCAGAGTTCATAGTCTCCAGCCCTGAGGGTGGGGGCTCTGGAACCTTGGACCGGCTGGGCTGACCCAGGCCACTCCGGTTTCAGAATCCCTCTCTGGGGTGGCGTCCTCATCACGATCGTGGACACTTTCTTCTTCCTTTTCCTGGATAACTATGGTAGGTGTGGGCCTCCCCCCAGAGGGAACGGTACTGCGGGGAAGGCAAGTGAATGCAGGAGCCGGCAGGGGCCCTGCTGTCCTGCTGCGGAGGAAGGGCTGCGCTCCTCGCTCTCTGTGGCCTTGAGTAAGTTACTCAGACTGCTGTTTCTTCATCCGTAAAATGGGGGAAGTGACAGCACAGACGTCAGAGGGCTGTGGTGAGGATGCCCTGAGGCAACATATGTTCAGCACGTGGCTCGGTGCCTGCACAAAAGTGCTCAAGATTTCACCATTGTGTCGCCATTGCTTACGTTACAGTTCTGTGTGTGTGTATGTGTGTGTGTGTGTCTTCTCTCCCTTGCTCTCTCCCTAGGGTTGCGGAAGCTGGAAGCCTTTTTTGGATTCCTCATTACCATTATGGCCTTGACCTTCGGCTATGAGGTGGGAAGCTAGAGTGGCAACAGCCCCCCCGCCCTGGCTAAAAGCACCCTCTCTCTGCCGCCTGTGGAGCTGGAGGGGTCAGGGTCTGGGTGGAGAGCGAGAATGCTCCTTTGCAGGAGCGAAGCTTGGCCTGACCAGGCTCTTCCCCACAGTACGTGGTGGCACGTCCGGCTCAGGGAGCACTCCTTCGAGGCTTGTTCCTGCCCTTGTGCCCCGGCTGCGGACAGCCAGAGTTGCTGCAGGCTGTGGGCATCGTTGGTGCCATCATCATGCCCCACAACATCTACCTGCACTCGGCCCTGGTCAAGGTGAGCAGAGGAACAGGGAGGCAGATGTGCCTGGTCCCTCAGCATCATCCTGGCCCCGCCTCCAAACTTGGAGCTCCTCCCCTTTGGCTCCTGCCCACCAGATTTTAGGTGCACAATGAATTATCCTCTATTCAATATTTAGTAATAGAGCATCTAGTGTGTGCTGGGGTCTGGGAGTCAGACAAGTCCTCTGCCTTCCTAGAGCCTGCATTCTAGTGGGGGAGACAGACCAGAAGCAGGTAAAAAAATAATGGGAAGAATTATGAACTGTGCAAGGTGCTCTGAAGGGAACAAAACAGAGAAGAAAGACAGAGAATGTCCAAGGAGGGGGCTACTTGAGGAAAGACCTTTTCTCCAAGGAAGTGACCTTCGAACACGAAGGATGGGAAGGAAGATCGGGGAGGCAGTGGGCCGCCCACCAGGGCCCGTCCCAGACTGCCCTGCAGGGAGTTTCAGAAAGAACTGGGGTTCCCGGAGAACACAGGTAGAGCTGTGTGTGCGGAGGAGGCTACGGTGGCTCCGAGAGACTTTGGCTCTTCCCTCCCCTTGAACCTCACAGTCTCGAGAGATAGACCGGACCCGGAGGGCCGACGTCCGAGAGGCCAACATGTACTTCCTGATCGAGGCTGCCATCGCTCTCTCTGTCTCCTTTTTCATCAACCTCTTCGTCGTGGCTGTCTTCGGGCAGGCCTTCTACCAACAAACCAACCAGGCTGTGGTGAGACGGGCCACGCCGCCCCACGCTGTCGCAATCCCCGGGACCCTAGGCGACACAGCTAAGCCCTTTGAGTCTCTGCCGCACTCTCCAGGCAGTGGTGGGCGAGGAGGTCTGTGACCCCAGCCTCTAGCTGAGACCCCCTGCACCACCCTACTGGCTCCCTGCAGGAAGGTTCTGGAGGGTCAGAGCCACACGAGGGGCTACAAGGCACAGACATCCAAGGGAGGTGTCTAGGAGAAGGGGCTGTCTTGCTATATGACCTTTGAAGGTCACACCCCTCTCTGGGTCTCCAGCTGCACCCTGACACAAGGAGAGAGGTCTAAATGGGGACGGCAAACCCTTGTCTTCAAGCCCCGGCTGGTCACAGAGCGGTGGGAAGTAGGTGCGGTGTAGGGAAGAGGGGACTGTGGGGCAGCCTGAGTCACTGCCAGCCAGTTGTCTCTCTGTGGTAATGCCAGCTCTTACAGACCCAGCAGACCCCCAGAAACCAGGTTTCTGTGTGAGCTGTAAATTTTAAATGTTGGCAGTAAACTCACATTAAAGAAAAAACAACTTGTTAGCCAAATAAAATATGTCTGGCCAGAGTCAGCCCTCCCGGCCACCCCTGGTCGAGGCCTGGCGGTCTGAGCTTCTAAGACTTGAGTGCGCACTTCACATCTCCTTCCACTGCCCCGGTGCCCGCAGTTCGACGTCTGTGCCAACAGTAGCCTCCACAACTATGCCAAGATCTTCCCCATGAACAACCATACAGTGGAGGTGGACATTTACCAAGGAGTAAGTGAGCGTCAGAGGTGGGCAAGGAAGGACAAGAGTCAGCTGGACTCCTTGCCACGCCCACTAAGGGTGTGTCCTGGGAGGAGGGCGGGGCCATGGATCTGATCTCACCCCTCCCTCCAGGGCGTGATCTTGGGCTGCATCTTTGGCCCCGCAGCCCTCTACATCTGGGCGGTGGGTCTCCTGGCTGCCGGGCAGAGCTCCACCATGACTGGCACCTACGCGGGACAATTTGTGATGGAGGTGGGGCCTGGGGCCATCGGTTCGAGGTCAACCGGCATGCTATGTGGGGCTCAGCCACGGTTTCCGCTCCAGTGATCCTTAAACAGCCCAGATCCTAAAGCAGCCATTTTAAGCCCCACTTTAGAGATGAGAAAACAGATTCAGAAAGGTGAGGCGACTGGCTCAAGGCTGCAGACCCAGGACGAATAGGAGACTTTCCCCCCAAATACTTTAGGCTGCAGCAATCAGCTGTGGGAGGAGCATTCCTCTAATTTCTTGCCAACTAGGGATGGAACCGTCCTATTTCTGAGGTGCCAAAGCAGAGGGTTCCCCCGGGAGTGAGATGGGCTGAGGGAAGACAGAGGTCTTCCTGGAACCCCCCATCTTGAACCCAGCCACCCAGCTTCCCACCCTACACCCCAGGGTTTCCTGAAGCTGCGGTGGCCACGCTTTGCCCGCGTCCTTCTCACTCGCTCCTGCGCCATCCTGCCCACGGTGCTCGTGGCCATCTTCAGGGACCTGAGAGACCTGTCAGGCCTCAATGACCTGCTCAACGTGCTGCAGAGCCTGCTGGTGAGGGCGGTCCCATCACCCCTGACCCCTGAGGAGCTACACAGGGACCGCGGCAATCCCCTGCATTGATCCTAGCCTCCTCCCAGGCACAATCTAAACACATCTTTGCCAAAGAGACTCACGTAATCAATCCCACAGCCAGCCCAGAGGTACAAACCACCATTTTCCCCATTTTGCATCTTGGAAAGCTGATGTACACAGTTAAGTGACCAGTGGCAGAGCTGGGGTTCAAACTCAGGCAGCCTGGGACCACAGCCCCTAAACACTTTCTCCTGCTTTGGAGCCCCACAAGCTTGGAAGGCACAGAGGAGAAACTGAGGCTCAGAGTGGTTAGGAGCCTTGCCCAAGGACACACAGCCAGGCAGAGGATGATAGGAGCCCCAGCCCCCTTCTCTCCTCACTGTATTCTGAGGCCAGGGTACCTCAGCCCCATCCTCCCTATTCTCCCCAGCTTCCCTTTGCCGTGCTGCCCATTCTCACGTTCACCAGCATGCCTGCCCTCATGCAGGAGTTTGCCAATGGCTGGTGAGTACTCCCCATCCCAGGCACCAAACTTGCATTCTGGCATTTGATCCTCACAGTCACCCAGAGGTAGGAATTACCGTTATTATCCCTATTATCCAGATGAGCTCAGAGAAGTTAAGGAACTTGTCCAAGGTCACACACCTAGCAAATGGGGGAGCCAGGACTGAAATCTGGGGGTGGAGGATGTTTCTAGACCCTGAGCTCTTCACCTTCACCTCGGACTGCTCTTGCCAAACCCCACCGTGGTGGACCCTGGAGAGCCCAAGGGGCAGAAGTGGGCAGGGGCTGCTCCAGGTCTCACAGCCCAGGGAGACTGGCTTGGTTACCTCTCCACTATCACCACCCCTGCTTCAGGCTGGCTCAGGGCACTGGCAGGGAGGAGATGCAACCAGTTCTGAGTTTCCCTCCTGTCCTCCAGGCTAAGCAAGGCCATTACTTCTTCAATCATGGCACTGATCTGTGCCATCAACCTCTACTTCGTGGTCAGCTACCTGCCCAGCCTGCCCCACCCCGCCTACTTCAGCCTTGTAGCCCTGCTGGCCGCGGTCTACCTGGGCCTCACCATCTACCTGGTACTGTAGGGTCAGCGGGTGCCTTGGGATGGGGAGGGCAAGGAGAGGAGGCAATAGATGGAGGCAGGGGGTGGGTGGACTGGGGCTCCCCCAGAGGGGTTGTTCTCATAGTCACCCCTTCCCCAGGTCTGGACCTGTTCCATTGCCCATGGAGCCACCCTGTTGGCCCACAGCTCCCACCAACACTTCTTGTATGGGCTTCCTGAAGAGGAGAAGAAGAGGGAGGCTTCTGCATGAACTCTCCCCTGTGCCTGGCTGGGGGATGGAATAAGTGGGGCAGACTGGCCCGCTGGACATGGAGGACAGCAGAGTGAGAGGGAGTTTTGGAGGCAGGCCCACCAGGGTTCCATAGGGACCTGCTGTTTCCTAGCTTAGACAGGTTTTTGTCGTCATCTGTAAAATGGGACAATACCAACCTTACAATGGACATAAAGCACTTGCACCCTGTGCCCAGCCCTGGGCCTTAAATTTTTTTTTTTCAAAAATATTTATTGAGCACCTAAAGGAGTGCCCTAACAGATCCAGTTCCGGGGCAGGGAACAGGCTCCAACCGGCAATTAAAAGAGTCTGATGAATGCTAAATCAGTGCTAGTTCTCTTCTCTAGAAGAGCAGGGGACGGAAACCAGGAAAGTACGAAATCCCTGAACCATCGAGAAGAGCACCCCACTCCAATGTCTCCTCCTCTCGCTGTCTTCCTCCTCTTGCAGTCTCGTTCCTCTCGCTCGAGTGGCCTCGGCATTTTTGTTTCACCAGAAACCCATTTTCCAGGCATTAAAACAGAGGCGCGGTTCTCCCTCCCCTTCCTGCGCCACGTCATAAGGAACCTCAGAGTCCCTGCCTTGGAGGCCCAACTCATTTGCGATCTCTCCGGGGAACCCAGCGGCCAGGACTCCCAAGCCGCGCAGTTAACGTTCCACCGGCGCTGACTCCCAGCTCCCCCTAGGGGCAGGGACGGTCTCGAGCGTCTGCACTCCCTGCCACGGCCTCACCCTTCCCGGCCAATAAGAAGAAAGCGGGCACTCGGGCCTTGCGCCCTGGGGCCTCGGAATCTGCCCAGACAGGGAGGGGGTGTGGGGGTGAGTTGTGTGGGCGGTGAACCCCCTCCGCCACTGGGAGCCGCCCGACACACCTTCGCCCAGTGGTAGGGCTGCACTTTACAGACTCTCCCTGGGCTGTTTCTAGGCTCCCCCAAGTCCCGCCTCCGGCCTCTTCCAGACCTTCAGACCCCAACCCCAGAATTGCCGAGGGCAGTGACGCGGAGGGGTCACCGGGCTTTCTCGTTGGGTTGCGCCTGGAACAGGCGCTGTGCCTGGAAGCGCCTTAACTTCCTGGGGATTCGGCGGAGCAAGCTCCGCGCTTTAGACTGGGCGCTTGTTTATAAAAAGAATTTCCTCTTTCTTAAATGGGCAATGATACCAGTGGGGCCCTCAAGGAAGGGTGGAATATGACGGGTCTGGCTCGGTCAGAGCCACCGTGCGAGACAGTTACCTGAGCAAGAATGCCGCCCAATTCCCTTACCCGGGCTTGGCCCTGGAGAAAGTGGGGGCCCACGCGAGCTCAAGGCGGAGATGTATGGGGGCTGGGTAGTGGTGGAGAAGGGCATCTCTCAGCCCCTTCTCCAGTTTCCTAGAGGTGCCGACAGCTGTACCCCCTGCACACCCCTCTGGTCAACTTACTGGGCATTAAGTGGGCTCCAGTCCAGTGCTAGATGTGGGGGCGGGGCGGGGGAGGCAAAATTCCGAATTAAAGATAAGAGCTCTCGAGGAGTTCCAGTGGGATGTGGGGAGACAGCCAAGTAAATAGCAAATCACTATCCAGTGGGTGTGTCGGGCACACCAGGAAGGAGTGATGCCTGGACAGATGTTGAAGGCTGAATAACCGGGGGCGGGGTGTCAGTGTGTGGGAAAGTGCAGAGACATGGTGCAAGGAAAGGGGACCCCAGAGGAAAGGGCAGGCTGGTCACAGGAATAGTTACTCCTGGAACTTAGAACTTGGGAGCGAGGAATGTGAGGAGGATGGGGGAGGGGATCAAAGGGCCGGCTAAGGGTTTTTTGTGGTGGGCGAGAGGTCAGCAATGAGGTCAGGCCAAGGTCAGTCATTTCAGATCAAGGGAGGACCCTATAAAGCGCTGTCCCACCCCGGCCTCCCATAGTAGCTCTGGTCCTCCCAGATCCCAGGCTCAGGTCTAACCTGAGGGAGAGGGGATGCTGTCAGCCACTCAGGTTGGGAGTGGTCTGGGACCTTGACTTTCCCTAGGAGCCCGCCCCGGGGGCCTGCCTTTCAGGCGCGGTGCCCCCTTCCACTTTAACAACCCCATTTGGCAGATGGGGTGGCTGCGTGCTGGGTGGAGACGCTCGTCCACAGTGCCGGGTAGAGCTCGGTGTTGCCTCACTCGCGGCCCCCATGACGCTGTTCCTCCTGGGGTGCAAACCGATGAAAGATAAAAATAAACTGTGGGTAAGGCGACCTCCAGCTGCTGAGTATTGGAGGGAGAGCACTGGGTGTGGATGTCAGCTACACAGCGCAGAAAACCAAAGACCCTGGCCCCGCACCACTACGGAACACTTCCACCAGCCCCTCGGTCCCCGCAGCAACCCCGACCCTGCGCCCCGGGAGACCTTGTGCCTGGGAGCCTGGGAGGAGGACAGGTCTCGCAAGGGAAGAGGCCACACCAGGAAAGGCTTAGGGGGGCATTGGGGCTGAGAAGCCAGGAGAATAGCGAGTGTGTGGGGGTGGGTGGGGGCGCACGCCGTCCTGCCTAGTGCCCTCTCCCTTCGTCAGCCCCTGTGACCCTCAAAGGGACAGCCGGCCAGGATCCGGCTTTCACAGAAGGAGAAAGGGTGAAAGAAGGGAAGCGGAAAGCGAGCCGCCCCGCTCAGGCCGGGGCTTCACTCCTCCCTCGCCACACATTTCCTTTTGGGGTCTGTGCGGGCAGCGCGTCCCAGATAAAGCTGAGGCCTTGCCCCGGGGGGAGCGGACTCCTCTGGGTGGCCAGAACCCCTCCTCTGCTCTGGCTGCTGGGCAGCTTCAAGTCACTTCACTTCTCAGACCTCAGTTTACTCATGTGCAAAATGGGGTAAGAAGGAGGTAGTTTTCTGGGTGGTGAGATGCGGGGAGTGCAGCTGGATAGGGACCCAGACGAAGCGCTAGCTACATGTAGGCGAGTATGATTAAATGCAATGAGGACGGCCTTACGAGCATCGTAAGAGCAGTAGGGGGGCCACAGGGGTCCAGCTTGGGAGTGGCTGGAGTCACAGCCCTGAGTCACCGTCTCTGCAGTCCAGTCGCAGGAGAAGGGCTAGCGCGTCTTCAGGCTGGCGTCGCTCTCCACCAGTCCTGCCCCCCGCGCCGGGCCTCCCCCTCCAGACTGCCCCTTGGCGGGGCCTGGAGGACGTGCTCCGGGCCAGCACCCAGTGCTGGACGGGACTGGACGCGCCCGCCCCGCCCCGCCCGCCGCCGAGGCCCACTGGGGAAGGAAGTGCTGAGGCGTGTTTGTCAAGATTGGCGTTATTATTTTTTAAACTGTGAACTCAAAGTAGTAACGACGAATGGAAAGAATTTAATAAACAGGAAAAAGAAACCCACCCTCAGGGCCAATAACACAGGAGTTTTTTCTAGTGAAGAATCCACGTGGATGCGGACCTGGGTGGAACCGCTGTTGAAAAGCCTCCAAAGAGTATATACAAGTATGACCACTGGGCCCGCAGGGACTGAGCGCCCACTGTTCGGGAGCTACCAATCCCTCCCCCTAATAACCAGAGTGGCCGGCGTGTGGTAAAGGATGGCGTCTGGGAAGGCCTTTTGGAGATAGTGGCTTTTCATCGAGGTCGGTGGTATTTGCTTGCGCAAAAGCGTAAGAAGAGGGTTCCAGGCAGAGGCAACAGCGCAGACGAGGGCGCCTCCTGGCGGGTGCACCAGGTGACGGCGTGGGCACCGGGACAGACGTGTGGGGCGCCAGGTGAGGCAGCTGGAAGAGGTCGGCAGGCGGATCCTGGAGCAGAGTTGGAATTTTACCACCTTACAAAAATACGGGTCACCTAGCCCCAAGACTGCGGTGGGTGTCCACGGTCACAGTCCGGTCAAGAGCACAATTGTGTGGATCAGCACAGTCGCTTGGAGAGAGAAAAAAGCCACCGGTTGCTCACGATTTAATCAGAGATCGTTATCCCCATTTCCCCCGAAGAGAAAACCGAGACGCGGCGGCTTGTCCCTGAACGCGCAAATATGAAGCCACACCGCCCGCCCGCACTCCACGGCGCGGGGCGACAAGGAACAGTGGGCCGTGTGTAGGTCCTGCTACGCAGCCGCAGAAGCTCCCCGCGGGCGGGCGGTAGGAAGGGAGGCGACGCCCCCTGGAGCGCGGCAGGAACCGGGCTGGCCCCGCCTCCCCGCCCGCCGAGTCGAGCCGGCCCCAGAAGTGATGAAAGCTGCGGCCGAGTCCTGGTCACGCCGAAGCCGTTGCCCTTTTAAGGGGGAGCCTTGAAACGGCGCCCGGGTTCCATGTTTGCATCCGCCTCGCGGGGAGGAAACTCCATGTTGTAACAAAGTTTCCTCCGCGCCCCCTCCCTCCCCCTCCCTCTAAGAACCTGGCTCCCCTCCCCTCCGAAGCTCGCGGGGATCCCTCCCTCCCACCCCTCCCCTCCCCCCCGCGCCCCGATTCCGGCCCGAGCCGGGGGGGAGGCCGGGCGCCGGGGCCAGAGTCCAGCCGGAGCGGAGCACGCCCGGCCCCATGGACAGCTCGGCCGTCATTACTCAGATCAGCAAGGAGGAGGCACGGGGCCCGCTACGGGGCAAAGGTACAGGGGGCCCGCGGAGGGGGCTGCAGCCGGGGCGCCGCGGGAGGGGTGAAGGAGGGGCCCGGACCCTCCCCCGGGCAGCCGCCGCGGCCCCGGTCGCCTGCCTTGGTGGGGCTCGAAGCTCCCAGCCGGAGAGGGAGCAGGGAGAGTTTGAACTCGGGGAGCCTCAGGAATGCGGGGCGGGGTCTGGCGCCTCTCGGGTGCTCCGGTCTGCTCAAAGTGGGGAAGCTGAGGCACGGGTAGACATGGGGCTCCTTCAGGGTCTCCCGGGCTGCCAGTGCGCAATGCCGGAGAACTGCCTCCTCCACTCCCCCCCCCCCACCATGAGCGCCACAGGGGCTGGGAGGTGGAGGGCGGTGAGAGAGGGCGCCTTCAGGCCACCCGCGGAGACTCCGCCCCACCCACCCACCCACCCAGGGCCTCGGTTTGGTCGGGTCTCGGGAGGGGTGCTGAGGTGACAGCGGGCTGGGGAGGGTTGGAAGGATCTCCCGCCAACACACAGCCGCGCTCCCCACAAACTTCCGCGTCACCCGTGGAAGCGCCGGGCCCCTCAGGGGCGCAGAGGGGAGCAACTACTTCTAAGCGTCGTCAGCGCGCCCGCGGGGAGACCCGTGCTTTGGGCCCGGCACACGGCGTCCCGGATGCGGGCCCAGGGGCGCCGGGCCTGTGCACACTAGTACCGGCCCGGGAAGCGCGCCGCTCGCTGCAGCGGGACCCTGGGGCTGGCGGGCCTGAGCTGGAGGTCTGCCCCTCCCTGGCCCTGTGTGGACTTCAGAGGCTAGGAAGTCCTTTCAGGTCTGCCCACCTCAGGCCAGAGCCTAGCTCCGCCCGAGGGCGAGGACCGTGGGCCGGGTGGAGAATGGGCCTGTCAATCAGCCGGCGGATACCCGGCTCTAGGTTGGAGGTTGGTGTGGGGCGGAGCGGGGCGGGGGCGGGGGCGGAGGAGGAGGAGGCGGCCAGGCAGATGGCTGCAGGACACTGGCCCCAGGTCCACCCACTGCCTCTCTGTCCAGCCTCAATGAGGACTTTGGACTCACGGGGCCCTGAGTATAAAGGAGGGCAGGAGGGGGCTTCAGGCCGCAACTGTCCTGGTCCCAACTGAGCAGGGGCTGCTCAGGTAAGGTGGGTGTCAGAAGGTGCCCCCAATGGGGCTGATATCCCAGCAGTTACAGAGGCAGGAAGAGACTGCACCTTGGTACCCCCCTCCAGCCAGCCCACTCCCTAATGGGGACTTATTACCCAATTAGGGTAATAGTATACCCCCCAGAGCAACTTGTGGGGGAGCAGAGGGGTAGCCTGGAGCCGCCCTGGTGTGTCTCCCTCAATGAACGGGGTATGGTGAGAGCCTGGAAACCCAGGGGCTGGCACCTGGGCATAGGTGCATGCCTCTGCAGGCCAGTGTGCACGTCCCCACTGTGGACCTCCCTGCCTCAGGTGACCAGAAGTCATCAGCTTCTCAGAAGCCCCGGAGCCGGGGCATCCTCCACTCACTCTTCTGCTGCGTCTGCCGGGACGATGGGGAGGCCCTGTCCACCCACAGTGGGGCACCCCTGCTCGTGGAGGAAAATGGAGCTGTTCCCAAGGTGTGTAGTGGCCAAGTGAGGGCTGCAGGGGCCCCTGGGCTCATTCACCCCAGGGGCGGGGGGGATTGGGAGAAAGGGTTTTTCTTGGCCTGATTGCAGGCCCTAGAACGTATTGAGGAGGGTGGAGCCCTTCTGGGTCTTCCCAACTTGTCTCCTGAGAGCTCCAAGACCTCCACCAAGGGATTCCAAATTTCCACATTCTAGGTGGATGCTGTTCTCTGCCTTGGTTTCCCGGGTGGGGAAGTGGGGCCCAGAGAGCCAGGCAGCCTGCCCCAGGCTCCAAAGTTGGCAAGAGCAAATTTTGGGAGATAATGGTCTCTCTGGCTCCCAGGTAGAGGGTGGTGGGAGAAAAGACCTGTATAGGAGAAATCACTGGGCTGTGGCTGAGAAGCCCTCAGCTTTTCCCGCCCATCCCCACAGCAGACCCCAGTCCAGTATCTGCTCCCTGAGGCCAAACCCCAGGACTCAGACAAGATCTGCGTGGTCATCGACCTGGATGAGACACTGGTGCACAGCTCTTTCAAGGTGGGCCCTGCCCAGCAGCCCCCAGCCCTGGGTTTCTGAGAGGCCTGCTCTGGCCTGGGAGGGCGGTCTGGGCAGGGCTCCCCCCAGCTCCAGCCACTCTTTTCCCCCATAGCCAGTGAACAATGCTGACTTCATCATCCCTGTGGAGATCGATGGGGTTGTCCACCAGGTGAGGGGCCGGGTATTGGGGGAGGCAGTGGGCTTAGCGTCTGCCATTCAGACAGGCTCTCCCCACCAGTCCAGAGAGCTCCGTAGAGGTCTTTGGTAGATGTGGAATGCCCAAGGCCCAGAGAGAGTGTGGCTTGTCCAAGGTCACACAGACCCTCAGGTACTTGATTCCAAGGCCTGCAGGGAGCGGGGTTCTTTTTGGCATCCCCTTACCCCACCTTGCCCGGGACCCAGTTCAAGTAATTCAGGATAGGTTGTGTGCCATCCAGCCTGTTCTCCATTACTTGGCTCGGGAGCCGGTGCCCTGCAGCCTTGGGGTGAGGGGGCTGCCCCCAGGCCCCTCCATTTGACTGAGGCCTTGGTAGGGGAAGATCCTGGGAATTAGTGATTCCCCTTGAGGCAGGTCCCGAAGCCTGGAAGTTGGAGGTTTATTCTGACCCTCTTTGGAGAGGGTGGTGGTTTCCCTAGCAGCAGTTTGGGTGGCTGGCCAAGTGGAGAACCACCCACCCCCTGCTCCCCCACCTCCGCCCTACCCCACTCTGCAGGGCCTGGGGCCAGCCTGCTTCCTGTGCTCTTCTGCCTCCTTCACTGGCTCCCTCCCAGCCCCCTGCCACCTCCCCCTCCCTGCCTGTGGGCCAGCAGTCCCCTCACTGGCCCACCCCCCAGGTTTACGTGCTGAAGCGGCCCTATGTGGATGAGTTCCTGCAGCGAATGGGCGAGCTCTTTGAGTGTGTGCTGTTCACTGCCAGCCTGGCCAAGGTGAGCCCCACCCCCTCTGAAGGGCTCCTGGGACAACCCTGCCCTGCCCTGCCCTCCAGCATGTGGCCTCTGGGCAATGACCTCTGGGTCACCCTTGGCCCCAGATGACTCACCTTCCATCTGCAGTACGCAGATCCCGTAGCTGACCTGTTGGACAAGTGGGGGGCCTTCCGGGCACGGCTGTTCCGGGAGTCATGTGTCTTCCACCGCGGGAACTATGTGAAGGACCTGAGCAGGCTGGGCCGGGACTTGCGGCGGGTGCTCATCCTGGACAACTCCCCTGCCTCCTACGTCTTCCATCCGGACAACGCCGTGAGTGCTGTGCAGGACCCAGATAGGACACTGACACCCAAGAAACGGGGTCGGTCCGTTTGTGTCCCCCTCCCCACTCCCAGGCTGGGCGGTGTCCCTCTCCACTCCTCCTGTCCTCTCACTGACCTGTGTCCACTGGCCTTGTGCTTTGCTGACCATTCAGTGCATCCTGCCTGTGTGGGGGGCGCTGGGGCTGGGGTCCTGGCTGGGCATTGGAGCCGCTGCAGTTTTTTAAGGTGCCAGCTGTGACCAGTTAATGGCTCACAGAAATAATTTAGGGGGTCCTAGTTGGGATTTTTTTTCAATGAAATAAAATAGGAGTATCAGTGCTTTGCACACAGTTAGGTGAAGTATCATTTCATAAAATTGTTGTTTTGTTATACATGTCAATGTAATTTACTGGAGGCTGCTGTTAAAATGTCTGAAAGCTGTAAGGGGCTTCCAGCAGGTAGCCCACTGAGCAGTGGGTGCTCAGGGGTGGCCTGCATATTCTGCGTCCAGGGTGGTGACCCTACGCCCATCTGCCCAGGTACCGGTAGCCTCGTGGTTTGACAACATGAGTGACACGGAGCTCCACGACCTCCTGCCCTTCTTCGAGCAGCTCAGCCGCGTGGACGACGTGTACACAGTGCTCAGGCAGCCGCGGCCTGGCAGCTAGTGAGGTGCCCTGGGGCCAGGACCTGCCCCTGACCACACCTACACCCTTCACACGTGGACTCTTCCTTAAGAAAACCCAGCAGCCTCGGCCACCTCAGTGCCACAGGGAAGTGGGCATCTCCCCTACCAGCCTGGCCAGGCGGTGAAGTGGGCAGCAGCAGGCTGCACAGAGGGCAGTGAGACCCCAGGTCCCTGTGTCAGTGCCTTAGAACTTCCTTTTCTTGGGGGACCTGAGGGGCCCTGCGTGCTGCTCCCCCTTTCTCTCTGTGCTGCCCTGTTTCTCTGCTGCCAAATGGGCCCCTCAGCCCTTTCCGGTTTTGCTTGGGGGAGGGGCAGGGTTCCTACTCCCCCGTGCCTTGGGCCCCCAGCCTGAGAATGGTGGACACCCAAGTGCCTTGCATAGAGCCCTCCTCCCCCCCTGGTTTTCCCAGGCCCCAATCAGGTCAGCTCTTGCCTGAACAACTTCCAGGCTGCTGTTGGGTGGGGAGCCAGTCTCCCCACACCGCCTCAGTGGGGACTGATGGAGACCATACCACCTCCACCTGGGAAGGCGGGCAGGAGGGGAGAGGATCTGTTACCACTTGTGAAAGCAGCAAGGGTCTGTCCTTCAGGACCTGGAGTCCAGCTTCTCTGGGCTCAGTGGCTGAGGGCCGCTCCTGTACCACCCAAGCCCTGACCCCTCCTGTCTACTTTGCCCGCCCGAGGCTCTGGGGCTTGGCTCCCCCAGCTCCAAGTGTGGGGACATAGGCAGGATCCCTTTGTGGTGCCATATAAATATGTATATGTGTATATAGATTTTTAGAGGGAGGGTAGGGGTGGAGATACCCCTTCCTCACCCCTTTCCTGGGCCCATAAATTGAGGGGAGGGAGGGAGAGATTTTTACATTTTTCAACTGCTATTTTCTGGATGAAACAAGCTGGGCCAAGGGGCCCCAGGCCCTGTCCTCTGTCCCCCACATCCTCTTCACTTCATTCATTCATTCATTCATTCATTCAAAACACACTTACTGAGCACCTGCTCTGTGCCCAGCCTGTGCTAGGGCAGCCAGCTGAGTGGGTGTTAGGGGATCTCCACACCACCTAATGGGTGTTTCTGTCACCCACCCCATACTTCACCTGTGCCTTTAGGGGATCTGCAGGAGGTGGGACCCTTCTTGTGGGGTTTGGGCATATTCCTGCCAAGCTACACCCCTCCGTGCCAACCCACCCTCTGCAGCCCCTGGCTCATCCTGCTGGCTGAGGGCTGCTCCCAGGATGTCCTGCCTTCCAGTTCTGGCTCCTTTATCTGGAACCCCTCCCCCACATGCTGAGTCTGGATGTAAAGGCCTTGGGCTCTCCCAAGGACCTACCTAACAGTTTAGGGGACCCACATGCCCGTGCCAAGGGGAGTGTCAAATGGAGATGTTTATTCCTCCCCCCACCCAGAGCTGGGGGTGGGAGGGAGGACATGGCTGGTCTGAATCCAGGGACCCTCCCATTTAAGTGCCTTCTCTGTGATGGAGAGCCCCTCAGTGTGCTGAGAACTAAAGAGGAAGCCAATACCCCCATCCTGCCTCTGTGATTATTAGGGGGAGCCGCACAGTGGGGGAGGAACTGTGTCCCATTAGGCCACGCCCCACTTCAAACCCTTGGGAGCGGGGAGGGCCATAGTGCAGGTCGCCCTATTCCCCTGGGGCTTCAAGTGTGAGAGTGCAAGAGTGCTGTTTAATTTTCATACTTCTCTCAGCCTTGGTTATCTGATCTGCAAAATGCAGATCGGCACCCTGCAGAACTGATTAAATGTCTGCACTTGGAGGACTCCAAAAGATTAGTTCTAAAGCTTAGCCGAAATGCGTCCCTAGGGGAGGCCCCAGGAAGGAATTTGGAGACGAAAGGGGTGTGGTGTCTGCCCCGGAGTATAGGGTAGGAGTTCCTGAGGCACCAGAGGGTGGAGGTGGGGAGCAGGACGAGTTACAGAGAAGCCAAGTTCAACTGCAAACGCTAGAACTTTGAACGACGTGGGCCTCCCTGGTGGTGTCGCGAGGGCTGGCAGGCTGAGGCTTCGGGGACTCTGGGGAGACTGGGTGGGGACGGATGCTGGGTCCCGTTCTCTCCGCTCCCTTTCACCCGCCCCCCTCGCGGCCTCCCGCTGGCCGCGCCCTTGCTAGAGCCTCCGGCCCACTTCCTGCCCCCTCCCCTCCGGCCTTGGCAGCACTTCCTTTGCAAAACTGGGCAGCCCCAGGCCCTGGCAGGAAGTGCCCTCCCGGCCCACCCACCCAGATCCGCCCTCTCCTGCTTCCCACGGTGGCCACTAGAGACCTCTCGTCATTGTGGACCGCCGTGGCCTCCCCTAGCCTGTGCCCACCCCAACACCGGGGGCTGGAAAGATGAACGCCTCTCATTCACTCCTCTCCCGGGGGAGTGCGCAGCTCCTCGCACCCCGCCCACGCACACAGGAGATCTGCTTCTCCCAAAGGTTGATCCCTGTCTCCCCATCTCCAGCACACCTACCCCTCCCACCCTCATCCCCTTGTGAATGCAGCCTGGAGACTGCCTCCTGGCGCCCCAAATGCTTGGGGTCAGCCCCCCAAGTCCCTGAGGAGGGCCTACAGTGTATATGATACCGCTCCTTTCCCCTAACTCGCTCCCCACCCCTTTTCTCTGGTGGAAGCGCACCGGGAAGCACCGACCTGGGAAGGGAATCTTGAGTACCCTAGCTCAGTTCCATCAGCTCCGTCCAGTGTGAGCTGGAGCCTCAGAGCCTTTGCCAGGGTTGATACCCAGTCAGCCTGCCTCTGCCTTTGTCCTCCGGGTTTTACTGGATTTCCTGCTCTCCATGCAAACACCAGTCCCCCAGATTTGCATCCCAGGGGCCCACACAGGCCAGGGAGTCACCAGGGCTCTGAACTTTGAATGAGACCGCAGCCAGCCTTTCCCCACCACCGCCCACACGCGCTTCACCCACATAAGGCTCAACTTAACCACATATATCTGCACTTCCTGCATGCCAGGCATGTTGCCAGGAACGGGGACACACCATGACTAGGGTATGCCTCTGCTCTCAAGGAACTCACACCCGAGTGTGCAGAAGGACGCCTGAGCAGACTGTCCGAAACCTGAAATGCTGCAAATGTGCAGAAGAGAAAATGGAAGGCTTGGAGCACAGGGGGACACCCCACCTTGCCTGGAATGGCCATTGGGGTTTTGGAAAATGCATCCGGAGGAAGTGCAGCTAAGAGGAGTTTGGGAAGTCGGAGAGCCAGGAGCTTGCCGGAGAAGGGAGTGTGGGGAACGACAACAATTTTGGAATTGTTCACAGCGGGAGCATGGGAGATGACGCTGCAGAAGGCACGAGGGTCTGGATAATGCAGATCTAGAGGCAGACCGAGGTGGTCACCTTTTTTCTTGCAGAGGGTGCCTTGGAAGGGCACCGAACAGGAAAGAGGTGTGCTTCATCGTGGCAGCGTTGGTTCACGTGGGAAGCTAAGACAGGGGTAGGGGACTAGAGACACCACTGGGAAACCGCGGCAGTGGAGGGTGGGGACTGAAGACAGAGCTGGGGCTTAGACGCAGAGTGAAAAGAGGAGGAGGAAGGATGGATGTGAGACAGGAGAGAAACTTGGCAGGAAGCTGAGGCGGGTTGGCTCTGGGGACTGCGGTGGGAGAGGAGGGAGGCAGGCTGGGAAATGTCAGCTGTGAACACGTCTCTAACCGGGCCCAGTACAAAACGGATACTCACTATTTGCCTGTTACACACACACCGCGGGCGGAACAGCCCCCTGACACAGCACAACTGTTGGCAGGAGTGTAAACTGGCACAGCCTCTTCGGAGAGTGATTGGACAGCACTGTTTTCCAAAATTATTTTTAAAATTCAGAAGCCTTTGATCCAGCAATTCCACTGCTAGGAATTTATGCTGTAAATGAAATGTGTATACATATGACCTTATATGTATCCAGGTATTAATTGCATCCTTGTTTGTAATAGCAAGACCTGAAATAACCTGTGTCCATCAATGAGGGCTAGTTAAACAAATTCACTCCATGCCGGACAACACCATGCACGTATGGAAAACGGGGAAGTGGAACTATCCAAGTAGATACAGAACGATCCCCAAGGTAGACGAGGAAATGAAACAAAACAAGAGCTGTAACAATGGTGTATTGCCGCTAAGGAGCACTATAAAAATGGACAGATGCACACGTATACTGTTTTGTACTCCAGTAGGTAACAAGAAGTGGGCACTGTGGCTGAATCTGGGCAGCAGGGCTGGGCGGCTGGGTGGAAGTCACCCAGCAAGGGAGGGGCACATTTTTGCTATACATCTGTTCATCTTTTGAATTATTTTACCAAATGCATTTATTAATTAACAAAAATAAATATCGGTTTAAAATAAAAAAAAGACACAGTCAACTTTCTGAATGTAACATCATACAGAACTCAAACTCCATGTCTTTCCTTCAGTCCTTGCCTGCCTGCTCTACCCCAGGCACTAGGGTCCAGCAGTGAGCTAAAGAGACACTGTAGGGAAAACAGAGGTTGGAAAAGCAATGACAAAATGAGAAAAGCAGAGAGTGGTGAATAAAGAATTAAAAACTTTGGTACTGCCAGTGCCAAGTCGTCACCCTGAGATGACTTCTGATCGCAAAGGGAGGGATGTGCCTTCCAGTGGGAACCCCAGGCAGTAAGCAAGGGAGCAAACTCCGTATCACTCACACTGGGGCAGCCTGACCCCACACAGCCCCAGTGCGATGCTATGGGAAGTGCGAGGCACCACCCTGGCTGGTGCTACTTGAAGCACAGTCTGAGGACCAGCAGGCACAGCAGCTTCACCTGGGAGCTTGTCAGTAATGCAGATTCTCAGGCCCCGCCCAGACCTATTGAATCAGATTCTGAATTTCACAAAGGTTCCCAGGTGATTCTTATGATAGTACAGTTTGAAAAGGGCTAGCCCTTTTCAAGTATTCTTTTTTAAGATTTTTTACATTTATATATTCTTAGAGGGGAAGGAAGAGAGAGAGAGACAGAACCATCAATGTGTGGTTGCCTCTCGCACGCTCCCCTTCGGGGACCTGTCCTGCAACCCAGGCATGGGCCCTGACTGGGAATTGACATGGCAACCCTTTGGTTCACAGGCTCGAGCCCAATCCACTGAGCCACACCAGCCAGGGCCCTTTTCAAGTATTCTTGAAAAAAATTGTTTAACCAGAGCTTATCGATCTTTTAGAGGTATGTTCAGTTAGTGGGACATACTGGAGGAAAAGGAACAAATGAAATAACGCACAAGGACTTTGACAAATCCACAATGCAAACAAACATTCTACAAGACAACAATCCTTGCCCTGGCTGGTGTTGTTGGAGTGTCAACAACACCAGCTCCGTTGGTTGGAGTGTCATCCTGAAAATCAAACGGTCGTGGGTTCGATTCCCAGTCAAGGCACATGCCTAGGTTGCAGTTTCCTCCCTGGTCGGGGCCTGTATGAGAGGCCCGATTGATGTTTCTTTCTCACATCGATGTTTCTGTCCCTCCCTCACCCTCTCTCTAAAATCAACTTTAAAACAGCTTTTAAAAAACATAAATAATGGAAAAAAATGTAAAAAATAAACAACTGTCCTTGACTCAAGTAAGTCAATGCCACAAGAAAAAAGCTGGGGAACTGTTCTAGATATTAAAAAATACGGAAGGTGTATAACAACCAAAGGAAAGGCATGATCTTGACCATGAATCAGTAAAAACAGCTGTTAAAGTCCTTGTGAGGACGGTTTGAGAAACTGGACCGCAGACAGGAGAGATGACATCACAAAGGATTGGGAACGTTCTCAGGTGAAGACTGGATTACAATCTTGAAGGAGAATGTCCTCAGTCTTAGTCGGGGGCTAAACTAAACATTTTGGGCTAACACGGTATCTGCCACTTTCAAATATACATACACACACAGCAAATGAGAATTCTTGATTCAATGGGTGTATGTTGTTATACTATTTTTCTATTATTTATATACTTTTCTATTTTTTACATTTTTGTAATAAAAATTGAAAACAATTTTTAAAAACATAGGTTCTGCCAAAAATGCTGATACTAAATTACATGGCAAGCAACAAAGTGCAGTAGAGAATCCCATAAATGATGGGCAGGTCACCAGCCTTGATACATTAAACATAAACAACTCCACAAATTACTTAAAAATTTACAAAAGAAGACATAGCCAACAAACATATTTTAAAATACTCTATCCCACTGGAGATTTTATATATATATCTGAATATATATATATATATATAAAGAGAGAGAGAGAGAGAGGTGTGATGTATTTTATATATATAATCTCGGCACAATGCTGATATCCTTTCTGACGCTCAAACTGAGATTTTCATAAAAGCTGGAGCCCAGGGCTGGGAAGCAGGCAGTCTCCTGTCCTGAACACAGGGCTATCAATTAATGCGTTTTTCTGGACAGCAATGTTTCTATTCACACCTTTGACCTAGCAATCCCACTTTTAGGAGTTTATCCTAAAGAAATAATAATGGATGCAATCCAATGGCAATGATTTAGCAATAAGAATACTTAACACAGCATTCTTTGTAGCATCACTTGTAGCAAAGTATATTTGTGGATATACTTTGGAAGTCTGAAAATGAGCTATTGGTTACGTAAACTATGCTATCTCATGGATTTCCATGGAACAATCAAAATGAAGTTGCAGCAAACCAAAGGGACCCCCATTCAATTCCCAGTCAGGACACACGCCTGGGTTGTGGACCTGGTCCCCAGTGGGGGCAATGCAAGAGGCAACCACACATTGATGTTTCTGTCCCTCTCTTTCTCCCTCCCTTCCCTCTCTGTAATAATAAATAATAAAATCTTTACCAAAAAAAGGAAGTTGCAAAATAACATATAACATGTAATAGAAAAAATATATATGTAGATGGATCAATTGGCAAGGCGTCAGATATTAGATGCACACACGTACGGTACACACACGGCTCAGGAGCTGCACGATGACTTGAAACGCCACAGAAACTCTAAGTGGCTTGTCTGTAGGTTACCTCTGTAGTGGGTTTATAGGTGAGTTTCTTCTCTTTTTTGCCTGTTCGTATAATTGAATGAATACATCTTTTTATTCAGAAAAAAAGGGTGTTATTTAAATTTTTTATCCTCATCTAAGGGCATGTTTTTCATTGTTTTTAGAGGGAGAGGGAGGGAGAGAGAGAAGCATCGACTGGTTGCCTCCCGTATGTGCCCGGACTGGGGATCAAACAGGCAGGGATCTCATTGGCCTGGGCCAGGGATCGAACCCACAACCTTTCAGTTATGGGACAACACTCCAACCAACTGAGCCACGCTGGCCAGAGCATAAGGGTGTTCTTTAAAAAAAAAAAAATAGCACTCATAGCGTGTTTGTTCCTCTCAGTAGACTGTGCGTGAGCATACCCCTGTGCACACACACCTGTGCACACACACATTTGTTCTCCAGAACCCAGGAAGGTGTGGTCAGGAGGAGGGGCTGCCCTCGCCCAGCCCACTGCAGTTCACCTTCCAACCCGAGTTCAGAGGTGGCAGACAGGAAAACTTCTGCAGGGATGGAGGCTGGAAGGCGGCTAGCTGCCCAGGATGCTGAGTGTGTGGGCAACGCCAACTTCCGCACTTGAGAAGCCTGCGCTCCTGCCCCATCCTGGATGAGACGGGGCCCCTGGATCAGGAGCCGGAGAGGAAGCCGTGGCTGCGAGGACAGGGTGGCACAGAGTCCAAAGGCGGCGGTTTATGGTGGCTCATAAAAACTCCAGGTGGAGCCTGAAGCTTTCGGTGTGGGGGGAGTGGGTGGCAAAGAACATTTGTGCCCCCTCTGAGCAAGTGTCATGCCAAGTACAAGAGACCTCTAGGGGTGCCAGGTTCCCATCTGTCTTGGAGGGACCCCAAGTATGGACCCCTGGCCCTGCACCCCTTGGTCTGGGGCTCCCTTGCCCAATAAGCCTTCCCCCAGGGAAGGAGAGAGGACTGCTGAGCCTCCTCCTCGGGGCCGTGGGAGGAGGCACCTCCCCTGGTCGGGGCTCTGCACCTGCAGTGAGGGCCCAGGCCCTGGGCAGAAACGCACCCCATCCCGGGGTCCCAGGGCGAGGCACTGGGCTCTGGCTATTAGGCTGTCACTGGGCTCCCGGCTCCCACGGACCTGGCAGGCACCTGCTTCCCCACCCCTCACCCATTCTGTCTCTCTCAGGGGCCCTATATTCCCTTATATGGTGAAGGCAGTTCCTAGAGAGGGGGGTGGGGGGGTGGGGACAAAGGTCGTTCCCCTGCAGCCAGTCTGCCACAACTCCCTGAGATCTTCCAGGTGGCAGCTGCCTCCTCCAGCCAGGTAAGACACCCCTGTGGGGACGCATGGGGACCATAGGTGGTGGGAGAGGACAGGATAGGGTCCCCTGCTTCTCTCTGGCAACATGGGGCCTCCTGGAGCACCTTGGACTTGCGGCTTGGCACTCTGGGAGAGTCTGGGAAGAGCAGAGAGCCCAGTGTAGCTTCCTTGGCCTCCAAGGAAAGAATTGTTCAGGCTTCGCCCCAGACAACGGCGCGTCCAGACCCCTACCTGCCGCTAGCCCACCGCCCACTCCAGGTGTCAACCATGCCCATTGCCCTGAACTGAGGAGACTCTGGAGATGTGGGACTTTCAGACTTAAAATATGGGCAGTCCTGAGCGAACTAGGATTAACTGGTTGCCCTGACATCCATCCCCAGACCCCCACCCCTTTACCTATTTCTTCATCTGAAATGATTTCTTTCTCCATGTCATCATTTCCCTGGCACTCCTGGGAACTCAGGGCTCTTGTCTCTTGGATTCTAGAGTACAAGAAGAGCCACAGGGATTGAATGGGCAAAGGCAGAGGCAGGGGGCACCTCTGCCCCATCTCCCCTCCACCAGGACCTGTTGTCCTATTGGCCTCACTAGCCACGATGGCCCCATTCAGCTGAAATGGAGAGAATACAAGAGACAGGTCCAGATCAGGGTCTTGGGACATACTGACCACCCCCTTCCCAGGAAGCCGGCTCAGGCAGCCTCAGATGCCCATGTGGGCAGAGTCTGCAGGCTGTGGGCTGGGACGTGTCCACTCCCACTGCTGTCATGGGCCTGGGGAAGCAGGAAGGTGTCCTTGTTTCAGGGACTGCCACATCCCCGTCTAGCTCAGACCTGAATGACCGAGGACTAAGAGCAGAGACAGCCCCCGGAGTTCTCTGGAGCCTGAACTCTGAGGCCGGCCAACAACAGGGCAGCAGAGATGGAAGGAAGGATGGGACCAGGCTGGGCAGGACCCCTCCCTCCCTCCAAGGCCCCAAGAAGGTCCATCCCCTTCCATTCCAGTTCAGTCTTTCAGCTTCGTGAATATTTGCTGAGTAGGGGGCTGCCCAGACAAACATATCTAGATCCTTGGCCGAGAGGACCTCAGACGTACAAACAGATCATTTTATCAACATGTGGATAAAATGTGGGGAGCCAACAGAGGCATCGGTCCAGGATACCGTGAGGCCCCGGATGTGGATTCTGAGGTCTCCTGGGAGAGATGATGCCTAAACTGAGTCTAGAAGAACATGTATGTGTCAGCCAGGGGAAAAAGGTGTGTGTGGGGAGGATGTCTATCAGCAAAGGGAACAACAGCAGGAGCAAAGACATGGAGGGGGTGAGAAGCAGCGAGGGGGCTCTCAGAGCCACCCGCCCCATAATCCCCTTGCCCACCCCCTTATTCATTCAGGCTGGAGGTCCCCAATCTTGATTTCTCTCCAGGGAGGGAGAACGCTGGCTTTTTCAAGTCCCATCTCCCCTCTGATGAGCAGGAAGCACCTCTGCATGTCCACTCCCTCCTCCTCTTGCTGGGCACTTGCTGGACAGCATGTCCCCAGTGGGACTTCAGTGTCATCTAGCTGACCCCTCCCACCTCCCAGATGAAGGGACAGGGTCCATGTTCATACAGCTAGAGAGTGTCAAAGATCTGCCTTGGAGTAAGGGGGTCGTCGACAAAGGTGGCAATTAAAACAAAACATTCTATTCCTTTGTACCCAGATGGGTTCTACTGAGCCAGGAGCTCCTGCGGGTGGGATGCAGGAGGGAGGCCATGGCCTGCGGGGGCCGCAGACAGGACCCAGACACAAGGGGCTCCTACAAACTCTGCGCTGGCAGGCCAGGCGGCTCTGATCTCCTGCAGGGGATGCTAATCAGACGCCCCCCTGGCAGGGAGACCTTGGTCCTAAACTCCAGGAGGCCAGGGTGAGAGGTCGCCCCTCAGGACTCCGAACAGGGTGTTTCTGCGCAGTGAAAGGCCAGGTCATTATTCCAAGAGGCGATTCATAGTCAAGGTGCAGAGAGAGATTAGATAGAGGCACTCCAGCCTGTCATTCTGAGGCTAGATCTGTGGGGGCCCCATGACCTTGCATTCATTATGGACCGGTTCACGGGGTGACTCTGTGGCCGGCTGGGAGGTGGGGAGTGGGGTGAACTCCAGCCTGGTGGGGAAGGGTGGGGAACCAGGAATGAGAATTGGGAGCAAGCGGTCCTTCGCCTTGGTTCGCCCTAGCTCAAACCAGTACCACTGGGGAGTTTTCGAGGCACCCATGCCTGGCCCCACCCTGGACTAATTAAATCAGAAGCCCTGGGGGAGTGGCTTGCACACTGCAGGGTCAGTATTATTCAAAAGCTCCCCAAGTGATTCTGATGAGCAGCTGAAGTGGAGAACACAGCTGCAGGTCAAAACCGAAAGTGCCGTCAACAACACCATAAAAGAAACGTGGGGCCTGGCTGGTGTGACTCAGTGGGCTGGGCGCGGTCTCACAGACAGAAAGGTCTCAGGCTGCAGACCAGGTGCCTGGTTAGGGGAGTTTGAAAGGCAATCAACTGGTGCCTCTCTCTGTCTCTCTCTCTCTTTCTTTTTCTCCCCCAGTTCCCCTCTCTAAAAATAAATAAATATATATATTTTAAAGCTTGGAGAGGGGAGCTTTCTAGCTCAATGAGTGTAGGGTGGTTCACCTGGGAGCTATCATTCATTCATTCATTCATTCATCCATCCACTCACCCACCCACTCATCCATCCATCCATTCATTCACCTACCCACCCACCCAGCTAAGTGCCAGCACTGTGCTAGATGCTGAGGATTCATTCCCGAACGCACCAACCTGCCCCCGCCCTTGTGGAGTCTGGGTCGTGGGGGCCACCAGAACAGAGAGCAAGGGGGGTTTGAGGGTAGCCAGGAAGGGACAGGAAACTGCTGCACACTGCGGTAAAACACACAATGTGAGATTCACCATCTTAACCACTTTAAAGCACTCGGCACATTCACGACGTTGCTCTGTCATCACCACTCCGTCTAGCTCCAGAACTTTTCCCACATCCCAGGTGGAAACTCCACACCCCGTAGCAGTGACTCCCCCTTTGCCTCTCCCCCAAGTCCCTGAAAACCACGCCCTCTCTATGGGTTTGCCTGTTCTGGTATTTCATGCAAACGGGGCTGCCCAGTGCAAGCGTTCTGTGTCTGGCTGCTTGCACTGAACACGGTGTATTCGAGGGCCGTCCACACTGTCGCATGCACCAGTGCTTCTCACAGCTCTCCCTCCACGGCGGCTTCTCCCTCCCTGCACGGCGTGCAGGCTTCTGTTTCTCCGTCCCTGTGCTGTTGGGTGTTTGGGGTGTTGCCACCTTTTGGGGCTATTGTGACTAATGCTGTTATGAACTTCACGTATGAGCATGTGTTTAAACTGCTGCTTAAATTTTTTTTCAGGCCTTATTATTCTTTGCTTTCCTTTAAAAAATAAACTGACTTTTTTGAACCAGGCATGGCTTTCAGGAACATATTTTTCAAAAAGAAAAATTGTCTGGGGCTAGCCCTGGCCAGTGTGGCTCAGTCGGCTGGACATTGTTTTTGAAGTGATAGGTCACTGGTTCAGTTCCGGGTCAGGGCTCATGCCTGCTTTGCAGGTTCGATCCCTGGTTGGGTCGAGCGCAAGAGGCAACCAATAGATGTTTTTCTCTCACATCGATGTTTCTCTCCCTCTCTTCCTCCCTCCCTTCCTCACTTTCTAAAATTAAATAAATAAAATATTTTAAGAATTGTTTGGGGCTAGATAAATTGGGGCTAAAGAAAGGCCTTCCGTGGCAGGCTGAGGACTGGGGGCCTTGTTCGGAAGGTGGCAGGCCATCAGGGCAGGTGTCTGCGGGAGAGAGTGGCAGGATGGGAGCTGGGGCTCAGCCCTCGGTCAATCGGGGCCCAGAGTGGGGACCCACTGCCATCCCAGGGCCCTGGCCTCCTGGCACTGTTGGGAGCTCTCAGGGCTGGGTGGGAAGAGCAGCACCTGAACCCCGGGGTTCTCCCAACACCTCAGCCTTTCCTGTCACACCTCCTCCCCCTTAGGCTCCTCACCATGACCAAACTGAGCACCCAAGTCAAAGGTTCCCTCAATATCACCACGCCTGGGGTGCAAATATGGAGGATCGAGGTGAGGTCTGCCTGGGTGTGGGGTGGGGGAGAGGACTGAGGGAAGGGGAGGCCTGGGATTACTCTTACTGTCCTCCAATCCTGCCCTGGGGCATGGGAGCCCCTGGTGCCTGTCCCCAAGTGCCCCCTCTGCCCTTCTCCTGGTCAGCTTTGTCATGCCCTCTCCTCCCAGCTCTCTCCCTCTCCCACCTCCTGTGCCTACGGGAGGAGGAGGCTGGGCATCCTGGGAGGGCCAGGGCAGCCCCTCTGACCTCCCTTCTCTCCCTAGGCCATGCAGATGGTGCCAGTTCCTCCCAGCACCTTTGGCTGCTTCTTTGATGGTGACTGCTACGTACTCCTGGCTGTGAGTGGGGGTGGGCAGGGGAGGGGGCTGAGCAGAGAGCAAAGCCCACTGCAGTGTCAGGGAGGAAACCTGAGGCTGGGGCAGTGGGAAGAGCTGGCCTGGCTTCATGCCAAGACAGTCCTTTCCGGGTGTGTCCGGGCGCCTGGCTTCGTGGCTGCTCTGCAGGACCAGAGGTGCAAGATGCTCTCCCTGCCCTTGGGCCACTGGGGTGACCTCCTGTCGATTTACAGTCTTGGGGGACCTTCTGAGTTGATAGAATGTCACCCTGCCTTGAGTCCACATTTCCCAAATCCACAGCTACCTCCATATCACCTCCTTGGTTTGGGCCACACCCTGGTACCCCGTGTACCATTGGTGCATCGGCATTTTCTTATGTAACTCACTTTAGACTTTAAATACATTTATTTATTTAAAAGCATAACTCAGTGTCATTTCCGTAAGTAGAAAGCAGTGTCCTGTGTCCCAAACAGAAAGTAGCTATAAAATATTTACACGATGATTTCATGTGTGCATGTGTTTGCACATCACCTGACCAGCCGCGGACTTCTGGTGGTCCATGCACCTCACTTCGGGAAATCCCACCCAAGTACCTCTAGGAGGAGAAGAGCAAGGCCCAGAGCGGAAGCCACTTGCCCCTCATCTCAGGGTCTATGGGAGAGCTGGAGCCACAACTCAGGGCTCCTCCATGGCCCAGGCTGCATATGCGTGGGAGACCATGCAAACAAAGCAGGGAGGCACGAGAGGGCTGGGGGTGCCCAGGGTCTCGGGTACATTGGTCATCCCCTCTCCCCAGATCCACAAGACGGGCAGCAACCTGTCCTATGACATCCACTTCTGGATCGGCCAGGCCTCGTCCCAGGATGAGCAAGGGGCAGCGGCCATCTACACCACGCAGATGGACGACTTTCTAGAGGGCCGGGCTGTCCAGCACCGAGAGGTCCAAGGCAACGAGAGCGAGGCTTTCCGAGGCTACTTCAAGAAGGGCCTTGTGTACGGAGGGCGTGCTGCAGGCCGGGGAGTGGGACCAGGGCAGGGGAGAAACACCCAAGGCTGGGGCAGAGCTAGAGCTGGCAAGGCAGCCTGAGGCTGTGGGGGAGCCCACAGGGGTGACTGGTGTTCACCGT
The DNA here is from genome assembly GCA_004024845.1 of Tonatia bakeri. NCBI lineage: Eukaryota > Metazoa > Chordata > Mammalia > Chiroptera > Phyllostomidae > Tonatia > Tonatia bakeri. Next base: position 81,520 of record PVIA01003615.1, on the reverse strand, counting down.
TCCACTCCCCCACCCTCATTTCTGCTGCCACCTTGTCCTTGGCTTTCATTTTTCCGATCGCTGTCTTTGGCTGCCCAAATGCCATCCTGAAATTCTGTAACTCTGGGTACCAAGGGTTTTGTAAATCAGCTTTCAGGGCATCACATGAAGTCTCCCTCTAAACAACCAGCAGATGACTTGCTCCTATCTCTAAAGCAGGCTTTTCACACTAAAAGCCCAGGTTCCCAGCTTTTCTGGAAAAGTCTGAAGTTCCAGTCTGTGGACTTTTCCCATGGAAACACATAGTCAGGAGCCAAGTAGCTACTCATTTACTTAGTAGAATAGGCCAGGAGCTCTCCAGTTAGCCACAATCTCCACCCCTCCCTTTTGTCTCTCTGCTCCCCTTCTTCCCACACTTACAGCAGCATTCACTCCTTTGTGCATATGAGCTGGCACCTCTGTTGCCTTAGCCTGCTTGGCCTGCCATAGCAAAATACAGAAAATACAAAATATAAAAAGTAAACTGGGTGGCTTAAACAACAGAAAGTAATTTCTTCAGAGTTCTAGAGGTTGGCAAGTTCCAGATCAAGGTGCCAGCTGATTTGGTTGCTGGTGGGGGCTTGCCTGCTGGCTTGTAGATGGCTACCTTCTCATTGTCTTTACCTGGTGAAGAAAATGAAACTCTTTGGTGTCTCTTCTTATAAGGGCATGAATCCCATCATAAGAGCCGCACCCTCATGACCTCATCAGAGCCTCCTCTAAATCTGTTACCTCCCCAAGGCCCCATCTCCAATACCATCACATTGGGGTTAGGGCTTCAGCTTATGAGTTTGGGAGGGGATGCGATTCGGTCCACTGAATCTCCCCTCTTCTCCTCCTCATCGGTGTCTGCTGTCAGAGTCCTATACTGTCCCCCCACCACCACTGTGCTCCTGTCTTTGATGGCCTCTCAGCAGGGGACAGACTAAGTGAAGTGAGTGAGGCAGTCCAGGGTGCAAACTTTAAGGCGGCATTCACTGCCAGAGTCGTGCAAATGTAGGTGATACACCGACCTTAACACTTGCGTGACCCCGAGAGTGAATGCCTCCTTAAAGTCTGCACCTGAGGTGCCTCAGGCACCTCATCATAGTCCCAGACACAGCCTCAGATGGCCCCAGCGGCAGCCAGGCACCCACTTCCCAGCCCACTCTCCGGGGTCAGCTCGCCTCTCTTCTCAGGATCCGGAAAGGGGGTGTGGCTTCTGGCATGAAGCACGTGGAGACCAACTCCAGTGACGTCCGGAGGCTGCTGCACGTGAAGGGCAAGAGGAACGTGGTAGCCGGAGAGGTGGGCATCAACCGGAGCCCTAGGGCATGGCCTCCTGTCGCCCTCCTGGCAGAGGCCAGGTGCAGGAGGGGCTGGGCGAGGGACGGGTCTGACTGGGTCCTCGCCTCCCCCATGGCTCTTCAGGTGGAGATGTCCTGGAAGAGTTTCAACCGTGGGGACGTTTTCCTCCTGGACCTTGGGAATTTCATCATTCAGTGGAACGGGCCAGAGAGTAACCGCATGGAGAGACTCAGGGTAAAGCCCGCCCATGCGGTGCCCTCCCCAGGCCGAACAATGCTTCCAGCTGCTCCAACACACCAGCACCTGGCCTCCCGGACAGTCCAGCCCACCCCCGTATCCCCAGGGCTCCCTCCCTGGACTGCCCTGGGCGGGTGTTTGAAGGTGGACTTGAGTCTCCGTGTGTTTGGCATGAGGTGTGCATGTCAAATCACAAATTTCAAACAATGTCAAAAATGAAGGCCCACAAACTCCACCCAAAACACCCTTCCGCCAACGAGGAAACCTGCTTTCTCAGCGGGTTTTCACCTGGTTTCCTTGCATGCACCTAACAGCCTGGTCCCTCTGGAAGCAGGAAAGCAGGGAAGTGCCTCACCCCCTGGGGCTGCTGCAGGGTGGGCTGCAGTCTCCTGCCATGGTTCCAGATGGAGGATGCTGCCCTGTCCCCTGGCCAGCTTCCCTGGGTCACCCAGTGCCTCCCTGCAGGGCATGACCCTGGCCAAGGAGATCCGAGACCAGGAGCGGGGTGGACGGACCTACATAGCCGTGGTGGACGGGGAGAACGAGGAGGAGTCTCCACAGCTGATGGAGGTCATGAACCAAGTGCTGGGCAAGCGGGGGGAGTTGAAGGCCGCTGTGCCTGACACCGTGGTGGAGCCCGCACTCAAGGCCGCCCTCAAATTGTACCAGTGAGTGTTCAGCTGGGCTCTTCCTGGGCACTGGGGAGTCTCCTAGGGGCAGGGTGCCCCAGCTGAGGGGTCTGAGACCCCTCCTGGTCTAGGCTGTGCTTTGTCCTGCAGCGTGTCGGATGCAGAGGGAAAGATGGTGGTCAGAGAAGTTGCCACGCGGCCGCTCACACAAGACCTGCTCAGTCACGAGGTGAGAGGGCTTGGGGGCTCCCCAGCCGTGACTCCCAGCCCCCTGCACCCCGCCCAGGCTCCCTCAAGCCAGTGCAGTGCTGGTAGCCAGGCGGGTGTGGGAGGGAGACTCCCTGTGCCGGCAGCTCCCCAGTCCAACACTGCCTCACCATCAGGCTCTCATGCTGGGCCTCTCTCCCCTGCCTCTAGGACTGCTACATCCTGGACCAGGGGGGCCTGAAGATCTATGTCTGGAAGGGGAAGAAGGCCAATGCCCAGGAGAGGAAGGAAGCCATGAGCCAGGCCCTGGTGGGCATGGGGTTGGGCAGGAGGACTGTGAGGACAGTCCAGCAGGGAGAGGGAAGCAGGGTCAGACCGGGGCACAGAGCCCAGAGGGGGCTCTGGCCTGACCTAGCTTGGGGGTCTGCGGGGCTGTTCTGCAGCCATCTTGGAGGTTGTCTGCACACCAGGGAGCCAACCATCACGCGACCTCGGGGCCGCCTCGGGATATGGGCTCCTACCTCAAGCTGGGTTCTGAGGAGGGAGGGAAAAAATGGAGGCTGTCCTTCGCACATAGAGGGTGGGAGTCAGCATGGGGCAGGGCCAGTGCTGGATTGAGGGCTACGTTCATGGTTGAAGATGGGGCTGAGGGCCAGGGTTAAAACTGAGGTGGGGTCCTGTTTGGGGTCAGATCTGGCCTTGGGGTGGGGGTCAGAGTTAGATTTTGGGTGATGTCAGGTTGAAGGCCTAGTTTGGACTTGGGGTTGGAGCCAGGGCAGGGTCAGGATTGGGACTGGGGTTGGGTTCGGGTATGGGCTTGGGACCAGGGGTAGGTTCATGGTGGGGTCTGTTTGGAGTAAGAGCCAGGCTTTGGCTTGCACTGTGGGGTGAGGGCAAGAGGCGGGACATAGCCCCAGCCACCCCCCCTCTTCCCAGAGCTTCATAAAAGCCAAGCAGTACTCTCCGAACACGCAAGTGGAGGTGCAGAACGATGGGGCGGAGTCCGCTGTCTTCCAGCAGCTCTTCCAGAAGTGGACAGTGCCTGGCCGGACCTCGGGCCTGGGCAAAACCCACACTGTGGGCTCCGTGGGTGAGGGCTGGGTGAGGCAGGGCGGGCTGGGAGCCCAGAGCGTGGCCCGGAGAGCACCCAGACCTGCCTCTTGGCCACAGCTCCCCCGTGTGCCCTTTCACCCTGGTCTGGGCTCCCCAGGTGGTGTGGGGACTCTAGGGGACATGGATGAACTCCAGGGTTGTCACAAGTGGGAGCTGAGAGTGACCTGTCTTTCATTTGGAATGGGGTTGGTCTCCCTGGAAACCAAATAGCCCAGTCTCTCACCAAACCACACTGGCTGAGGGCAAGCTCAGTGCCAGACACCTGGGGGAGGGTGAAAGGGTTGTCCCTCTCCTGGCTGCCCTGGGGCACCCTGGAGAAGTGTGAGTCTGAGGGGCGGGGAGACCTGGTTCTGTGTTATAACTCCGCCCTGTGTAACCTTGGGTACGCTGCTGAATCTCCCTGGCCTTGGTTTCACCGTCTCTAAAATGGGTATAAGGATTATAGCTACCCCTCAGGGCTGTGGGGAGGACCTGTGGGACCTCAGCTAGTGACACGTATCATGACTCCCTTCACTCCAGCCAAGGTGGAGCAGGTGAAGTTCGATGCCATGTCCATGCATGTCCAGCCTCAGATGGCGGCCCAGCAGAAGATGGTGGACGACGGGAGCGGGCAGGTGGAGGTATGGCGAGAAGAGGGAGGCCTGCCCTGGTGGGAGGGGTTGCTGGAGCCGGTCCTGGACCTCACGCCAGCCTGGTACTGGCCCCAGGTGTGGCGCATTGAGAACCTAGAGCTGGTGCCTGTGGAGTCCAAGTGGCTTGGCCACTTCTACGGGGGCGACTGCTACCTGCTGCTCTATACCTACCTTATCGGGGAGAAGCCGCACTACCTGCTCTACATCTGGCAGGTCAGGCCCCGCTCACCCTGTCCAGAGCTCAGCCAGCTCAGCTCCTACCCCACTATACCCTTGCCAAGTGGCCATTCTCTTTGTGCTGAGTACTCCTGGGAATGGGGAGCTCACCCCTTGTCTATCTTGGGACTGCTTTGGCTGTGATGTCCCACTGACACTGAGTACCCTCGCTCACAACCCTTTCCCTTTTGTTTTTTTCCAAATTTGAGTCTCCGTTCCCATTTCCATGGCCTCCTGCACTTTCCCTTCACCTACTCTGACTGTGGGTTTCTCTGGCCAGATGTGAGGGGCAGGGGGATGCCTGGGTGCGTGGGGGGAGTAGTGTGGTAGCCATGGTGTTCCCCCGAGAATGGTGCAGTGAAGGGGAGAGGAGGTGTGGGGTCAAGGCTGGGACTGCAGGCGGGTCAGGGCTGAGTGAGGCTGGGAAAGGATTGGGTGTGGGGCTGGGATCAGCACTGGGGTCTGGGTCACACTGGGTTTTTGGCTGTGACCAAGGTGCAGTTTGACGGGGAAGACAGTTGGGCTTGGGGCCTGGTCAGAATTGGGGGTGCAGTTGCCACTGAGGTGCGGGGGTGGTGGGGGGAGGTGGTCAGAATCAGGGGTCGACCTCATCCCACCCCTTGCGTTCTGCTCACCCCCAGGGCAGGCAGGCCAGCCAGGATGAAATCACAGCCTCGGCCTACCAGGCTGTCATCCTGGACCAGAAGTACAACAATGAACCGGTCCAGATCCGTGTCCCGATGGGCAAGGAGCCACCTCACCTCATGTCCATCTTCAAGGGGCGCATGGTGGTCTACCAGGTGCGGCTGCTGGACTGAGGGGCCTGGAGGAACCCCGCTAAGGCGGGGTAGGCGTCCAGAAGATTGGGGAGGGGACCTGGGATGGGAGCGGGGCTGCGGGCGAAGCCCATTTTCCACAGAAGAGGGCAGTGGCGGCCCCTCACTGAAGAGGGAGTGGTGATGGAGACAGCTACTCCGCGCTTTAAAAATCCATGGAATGAGCACTTAGCATGTAGGAGCACCGTCGCTCTCTCCACCCCAGCTCTCCGGGTCCTTTACAGGAAAAGGAGATTATTTTGGGTAGATTTGCCCAAACGATGGACCTGTCCAAACTGCACTGGTGCCTTCCAACAAAATGACATGGACAGCTTCTGCATTTGATTAAGCAATTATCTCTTTATTGAGCACCTACTAAGCACACAGCCCTCTGCAAAGTGCCAAGGGGCTGGGGGAGGGGGAGGGGAAGAATGCTACACTAATACTGTTTCCCATCTTGTTGGGAGAGCAGTGGACTAACAGCCCGAGGCACCATGTGGTTAAATGCCAGTAATACAAGTTGAGTTCAAAGGGGACTGTGGATGCAGTAACCTGGGAATGGGCGTGCAGGTACTGGTAGAAAGGGGATCGGAGGAAGTCTTGACATGGGGGTCAGTTGATGAGCTCGGCCGAGGTGTGGTGAGGGCCTGCAATGCAGGGGGCACGGCCAGGAGAAAGGGCCAGAGGAGGGGGTCTGTGGGGACAGTGAGCAGCCTGGCCGCGTGGACTGGACGGTGTGGAGAGAGCGGGGTCCATCTGCAAAGGCTGTTTGCAGCCTTGTCACGTGGGGCCTTTGAAGGCCCCTGTGAGGAGCTGGGTTCTAGTCCACAGGTGGTGGTGGGGCCACTGGAGGCTTTGAGCAGGGAAGGGCCACGATCACATGTTTTGGAAAGATTAATCTGAGGTATCAGTGGGCCTGGAGGGGCAGGCGGGCCCTGCCCCAAACTCTTTTCCTGTTTGGTTCTCTTCACCCCTCTAATCCCCCCTCATCTTTACTAAGTTACTCCTGCCTTCTGCCACAGGGAGGAACCTCCCGGGCTAACAGCCAGGAGCCCGTGCCCTCCACACGGCTGTTCCAGGTGCGGGGAACGAGTGACAATAACACCAAGGCTTTTGAGGTCCCAGCCCAGGCCACCTCCCTCAACTCCAATGATGTCTTCGTCCTCAAGACCCCGTCCTGCTGTTACCTGTGGTGTGGGAAGGTGTGCGCGGGTCCCCCAGCCTCAGAGCCTCAGAGCAGACCTGGGTCAGGGTGGGAGCCTCCAGCCCTGTCCCTTCCTCTGCAGTTCTGGGTCTGGAATACCCTCAGAATCTCTGCCTCTGCCTGAGTCAGTTTCTCACTGTCTGTCCCTGGCCACCAGTCTGTCCCAGTGTCGGTCTGTCTTTATGTCTCAGGCTCCCTCTCACTGTGTGTGTCACCCGTCTCCGTCTATCTCTGTGATGAGGACTCTCAGCCTCTTGTAGTCCTTCTCCTGCTTTGTAAGGACAGTGAAGCTTCTCTTGTGTCCTCTGACGTTCTTTGGTGTGTCAGAGGAAAGGATGGGAGAACTGTCCCTGCCCCGGCCATGAGCTCGGGGTCCTGATCCAGGAGAACCCTCACCTACCTGGGAGCTTAGCAAATATGGTGGGAGGCGGGGGGTGTCAGCTCGGCACTGGAGACGGTCTCCCCCAGCATACTCAGCTCTCCTTTCCCAAGGGCTGCAGCGGAGATGAGCGGGAGATGGCCAAGATGGTCTCTGACGTCATCTCCCGGACGGAGAGGCAAGTGGTGGTGGAAGGACAGGAGCCAGCCAACTTCTGGATGGCGCTGGGTGGGAAGGCACCCTATGCCAGCACCAAGAGGTAATTAACAACGGGTCCCCTTGCCTCCCACTCACCTTCTGGGGCTGGACAGCCTCCCGGCACCTCCGCCCTCATGGCCCAGAGTCTGCAGCAGGCACAGGTTGAGGACCTGCAGGGCCACAGTGTGAGTCAGGAGCAGTCCACGCCCTCAGAGCCTCTGCCTGGGGCTTGGCAGGGTGTTTCCCTGGCAATGAGAGTTCACAGCCACTGGAGGCAGGCTAGAGAAAGGGGCGGGGCTACAGGTTTGCCCTTTGGGAAGAAGATGTCAGAGTCCATGCAGTCCCTGCCTTTTGGGGTTGACACAGGACCCACATGCTGAGGAGCACCAGCTGTGGACCCTCTTCCAAATGGTTTTTCTTAAGAAGACCCAGGACCCCTAGTTTAAAAGCAAAAGGGCATGAACTGCAGTAGTAGCAGGAGGGACAGAAGGAAGGTAACAGAAAGAACTTCCAAACAGGACTAGAGAAGAGCCACTGGAATGCAAGTCTTGAAACATCGGTGGGAATTTCTCCCATGGAGCCCTCTTAGACTCTTGGGAGGAGGGAGGACCTTTGGTCTGATCAGAGGGAAGAGTATTTTCCTAGGGTGTGGGCTTTCCATGCTGGAGTCCCTCCCTCAGAGCTCTGTGTCCTTGATTCCCCTTTTGCCACACCTTTCTCCTGCCAACACAACCTTCTCTCCATACCACAGACTGCAGCAGGAAAACATGGTCATCACCCCCAGGCTCTTCGAATGTTCCAACCAGACTGGGCGATTCCTGGCCACAGAAGTCCCCGACTTCAATCAGGATGACCTGGAGGAAGACGACGTGTTTCTGCTCGATGTCTGGGACCAGGTGGGACTGCAGCCTGCCCTAGAAATGGTGGCTGTGGGTGTAGGGATGGGGAAGGTTTTTTTTAAAGATTTTATTTATTTACTTTTTAGAGAGAGGGGAAGAAAGGGAGAAAGAGAGGGAGAGAAGCATCAATGTGTAAGGGATACATTAGTCCGTTGCCTCTCACTCGCCCCAAACTGGGGACCTGGCCTATAACGCAGACCTGTGCCCTGACTAGGAATCGAACCAGGGACCTTTAGGTTTGCGGGCTGGTGCTCAATCCAGAGCCACACCAGCCAGGGCAAATTTTGAAAAAATGTCTATTTATTGATTTGAGAGGGAGAAAGAGAGAGAGAGGAACACCGATTTGTTGTTCCACTTATTTATGCATTCATTGGTTGATTCTTGTATGTGTGCTGAGCAGGGATCCATCCCTCAGCCTTGGCGAGTCAGGATGATGACGCTCACCAACTGAGCTACCCAGTCCGGGCGAAGGGAAAGAGAGGATCTGGCTTTTTCTGGGCTCCCATAGCTGTTCTCCCAGTGGAGAAGTATTATAAACACAGGAACCTAAGGAAAAAGAAAGCAGCCTGGAGGGGGGCTACTGTGTGGGATGTACCTTTTCTTGCAGTCCACTTTACCTCACGGGGCAGAGCAGTGTTTTTGAGGGGCTTTAGCTCCAAAGTCACACCTTTGCAGAGTATCTAAGTAGAGAGCATCTGACCAGCCTTCTCCTTGCCCAGATGCAAAGTCAAGGCCAGATGGGCCTGGGCAGGGGTCCACAGCTGGACATCCCTCTGAGCCTGGATGAACCACGGCAGAGGCTGTGGGCCAAGACGACAGGGGGCACGGACAGAGCTCCCGGGCTCCCCACAGGTTTTCTTCTGGATCGGGAAGCATGCCAATGAGGACGAAAAGAAAGCCGCCGCCACCACAGTGCAGGAATACCTCAAGACCCACCCCAGTGGCCGCGACCCGGAGACCCCCATCATCTTGGTGAAGCAGGGACATGAGCCCCCCACCTTTACAGGCTGGTTCCTGGCATGGGATCCCTTCAAGTGGAGTGTGAGTGGCCCCAGCCCTCCCTGGTCCTTACAGCCCAATAATTCCTTCTCCGGGTGGCTTTTCCATGGTATACCCTGGGGGCAGGGCAGACCCCCAGGCTTTTCTGGTCTGTGGTGATAAATGACATGTGATATACTGATAAAGGGGCTAGAGGGGCCTTGGAAGGAGAAGGCAGGCTGCAGTAAGACCATTGATCTCCCCGGCGAGGGCAAGGGAAGGAAGTCTATGAAACCCAGGCTAGTGGCAGTGCCTTGTCTGGACACTGGATTTAGCTCAATGCTCTTGGACAGTATTGGCAGGAGCTGTACTGGCTACTCGAATTTAAGTTAATTAAAATTAAACAAAGTTGAAGATTCAGTTTCTCCCTGGCCACACTTTAAGTGCTCAGTAGCCACACGTGGTTCGAGGCTGCCATATTGGATGGCACAGAGAGAGAACAATTACCTCATCACGGAAACATGCAGGGGACAGCGCTGGTAGGTCCTCACGCCGCATGAAAGGAAATGTGCCAGTTCTGGAGGACAGACCGATGTCTTCGTGGCACTAAATTCTAAGCAAAACGGGTCACACATGCGGTCCTTCCCTTGAGAGAGAGTCCTTCCGCAGGCGTCCCCAACACTGGCCCCAGATGGAAGCAGGCCCTCACAAGGGAACCCCAGTGAAGGTTTTTGCAGGAAGGAGGGAGGCTGAGGTAGAAGCGAGCGCTGCGCTGGTGGCTTTGGGTGTGCTGAACGGGCTCAGCCGACGAGGTTGGGGAACAGAGAGCTTTGAGTAATTTCCTCAGACACATGAAAAACAATTCAGTGGTCGATGGGTTGAATTTAGTCTTCAGGATGGATTCAAATGAATCTCAAGACTGCAAATCCAGATGCCAGAGCTTCGTATATTCACATCATCAGTGCCCCAAGTCAACGGCTCTGGCATTCTTGCCTCACCTCGAGTCTACGCTGGCTTCTTTTCCCCCCTCCTCCCTCCCTCCCTCCCTCCCTCCCTCCCTCCCTCCCTTCCTCCCTTCCTCCCTTCCACCTAACTGAACCTCATGATGTGCCATGCATACTTGGTGCAGGCCCTGGGGGTATGGAAATGGGGCTCCACATGGAGCCATGGACCCTTCTACTCCCTTCGCTCCCCTGTGGCAGGGTTCCCTCCAGGCTCTGAGAGGAGCCTCCCAGTTCTTCAGGACCCCAGAGTCTCCCAGCACCTACACAGTGTAGATGGGGTTCTGAATGCTGGGAGGGGTGGCTTGCATGGGCCTCTGAGGGCAGGAAAATATCATACCCCTCTTAGTCCCCATGCTGGGCTGAGCAGATAACCCCTGTGGGGGCCTTTTCTGACCTGCCAGCTCCTTCAGTGCTGACCCTTCTCATCCTCCTTTTTCAGAGACCCTCCTGCAGCCTCCACCTAGCTCCCTGTTCCCTTTCTCAGCCCCAGGCCCTGGGGCAGCCTTCTGTCAACTCTTGAAGGAAAATAGTCTCCTCTGCCGAGCACCAGGTCTAATTTGTTACTCACTTTATGCGCAGAACACCAAATCCTATGAGGACCTGAAAGGGGAGCTTGGCAACTCTGGGGACTGGAGCCAGATCACTGCTGTGAGTATGGGGCAGGTGGCTGGACCCTGCAGTGGGCATCTGACGTTGATCAGATCTGCCAGGGGCTGGGAAAGCTCCAGAGACGATGCCAGCGTCCTGTGCTTTCCTTCCTGCTGTTTCCTCCCACTTTTCATGGAAGTTCTTCTTGCTGTTTCACTTCAGTGTCTCTAGCTGTTTTGTCTTGTTCGCTAGTGAAATGATTTCCAGATTTTAGCATGCATAAGAGTCTGGGTGATGGGGAGCTGAAGGGTGAGGAAAGCATATTAAACTGCAGATCCACTCTGGCTGGTGTGGCTGGTGTGGCTCAGTGGATTGAACACCGGCCTGTGAATCAAAGGGTCACCAGTTCCCTTCCCAGTCAGGGCACATGCCTGGGTTTCGGGCCAGGTCCCCATTAGGGGGTGCATGAGAGGCAACCACATATAGATGTTTTTCTCCCTCTTTCTTCCTCTCTTCTCCTCTCTCTAAAAACAAATAAAATCTTAAAAAAAAAAGTTCACAGGCTTGCAGGGAAAATGAGACCAAGTAGCATCAGCAGAAATGTGTCCAGAACACAGGAGCAATTTCCCAAGTGAGTGACTTCTCGGCCCCACCCACAGGCAGAGCACCCCGTGGTGTTCCTAAACCTTTCTTACAAGAATGGTGGTACAGGCAGGGACATATAGATAGGTCAAGGCTGTGTGATTTTACAGATGACAATTTCACAATGGCTAAGAGAAAAGAGGGTCATACATGTCCAAGGGAGACCTCAAACATCTGGGGGAAGACATCGAGAAATTCCTGTGTCATAAAATAAAATAGTCACCTTGAACCAGCTGGCTTTGGTTAGATATACACCAGCTTTATAAAGCTCATGGGTCCAGTCCAATGTGTTGTGTTCGTACATGTGTGTATGTGTATGTGGGTGGGCCAGTGTGGGGGGATCATAGAAGGCATCTTGGAGGAGGTGACCTAGGATCACTGTCAACTTCAGAGAGAAAGGCAGCCTGGGAGGTAGCCACAAACCAGCAGTAACAGTGGTTTCCCTTTTTTCCCTAGGATATCACAAACCCTAAACAGGAAGTGTTCAATGCTAATAGCAACCTCAATTCTGGGCCTCTACCCACCTACCCCCTGGAACAGCTGGTGAACAAGCCTGTGGAGGACCTCCCAGAGGGTGTGGACCCCAGAAGGAAGGAGGTGGGTCAGACTTGAGGACAAGGAAAAGCTAAGGCTTGTCCATTCATTGGACAACACTAATTGATCTCCAGATCGTACCCTGGAGATGACTAGGTGGTGGGGACAGCTGGGCGTGAACAAAACCTACCTGGTCTTCACTTTGCTGTGAAGTTACATCTCAGTGCAGGGAGAGATTGGAGGGGCCTGGTTATACTATTATTTAATTTCAGTGAGGATAAGTGCCATGGAAGAGTATTACAAAGAGGAACTTGCTTTAGTCAGAGTAGGCAGCCTTTTGAAAGATGAACAGGAATTGTTCAGACAGAGTGGGCTATTCCTGGAGAAGGGAACGTATACACAAAGCCCCCAAGCCCCCAGGCAGGGAATAAGCAAAGGGCAGAGCAATGTGCCAGAGGGGTGGCTGCTTGACAGCTGGGGAGAGGCAGCTGGCCTGAGGGGCAGGGGGCGACAGAGCAGTGCCTTCTCTGCCATTTAGGGAGGGCAGTAAAAGGATAAGGGAGCTCTCAGGGTTGAAGCAGGTGGTCAGGTTTACCCTTTTAAAGACCACTGTAGGTGCTCAGTGAAGAATTCGTGGGAAGGTGGCAAAAGTAGCCGCTCTAGGTTAGGCTGAGAGGTATAGAGGGGAGCTTAGAATAGGTGGTGGTGGGGCAGCTAAAGGGAAGGAGGCAGTTTAGAGAAATATTAGGAGGTAACATTAACGACACTTGGTTAAGTACTGAGTAAGAGGTGGGAGAGAGGGGAAAATTGTATTCTTCTCTAAGATTAAACAAACACACACACACACACACACCCCCCTGGGGTCAGACTGCGCTTAGAGAATGATCATGTGTTCAGTGGCAGCCATGTAGTCTGAGGCACCTGGGAGACATCCGGGTTGAAATAGGTGCTCAGTGGGCAGGCAATTCAGAGAGCACCTGCAAGATCCATCTGGCAGCTGCGGGTGCAGCCTGCGTGGATCACTTGCGGGGGTGGGGTGGGGTAGGGAGTTGGGCAAGAACTTGCTAAAAACACATTTCTAACATTCAGGAAGATCCCCAGTAGACTTCAGATCTAGCTTGATGGGGTTACCGAGAGGAGAGAAAATTTACTCTGTGTACAAAAAAGCATCAAGAAGTTTTACAAATGAATTAAGAAATCTGCAGAAGAGAGATGCCTGGTCTCTCCAAGAACATCCCAGTCTGTGAGGTGCTGGGGCCTGATGCACGGGGAAGTGTACTGTTCCCAGAGCATTGGCGCCTGTCCTTCCCCTTGGAGACTACTTTCAGGCATTCTCCCAGACATGCCCGTCTGTGTCCTCACTGATACTGGCATGATCCCAATACATTATTCATAATAATAATATTACAAATAGTATTTGCCCAGCTCCTGATGCATAAAGAGTGCTCTGTAAATGTAAGCTGTGATTATCACTTTCTGTACGCCTGAGAAAACTCAGGCCCAGAGAAGGGAAGGGACTTGCCTGATGTGACATTAATTAGTAGCAAAGACAGACCAAGAGCCAGGACTTCTGAGTTCCAGTTACCATCAATCACATCACATGGCATAAAAAGAGGGTTTCTAAAGGGAAGGGCAGCCAGTGTTATTGAACCAGGTGATTCACATGAGGCTAAGTGGATAAGCTGATTTTGAATGAAACCGATAGAACCACCACCACCTGCAACATAGTGGAAGTAGTCTAAGAAGTCTTCTCGTCTTTAAAAACGATCGGTTGTCTGTTGTTTTTTTTTTTTTTTTTTTTTTATCATGGGAGTAGCATACATTCTTGTGGGAAAGCTGTGGGTTCAATGTCAAGTGGGGAGACTGGGAGAGGTCTGCAGACCTCTGGCTGCCCCAAACTCAAAAGTGGGACCAGTGACAGTAAACAGTGGGGTGGCGGGTCTCACTAAAGGCAGTAGCAGGAGGGTGTCTGTTTGAACACCAGTGAGTAATCCGGAGAGGCGGATGTGGCCATGGGTGAGGCCGGCAATCAGCTGGCAGGACTGCAGGGTTCAAGAACAGGACCAGGGGAAAGATACAAGTCCACTGGGATGGGCATTCCCTGCTATTTAGCCTGAGGGTCAAAGTCCAGGTCTCCACCAAACTGCAGAGCCAGCTGGGTGGACTGGAGAGGGCACCTGAAGCCTCTCGCAGACCAAGGCCACGGCGAGGATGTGAGGGACCTGGCAGGGGTGGGGAATGCTCCGAACAGACTGGGGGTAGGCAGCACTTGCCTGTTCACTGATGCCCAAACCACTCACGTTTACTCTCTTCTTCCAAACCGAGGCACTCCACTGCCCTGCCTGGGGGCATGGGGAGGGCTCCCAAGATGCTTAAGGAGAGAATGCCTGGAGGCTGGAGACAAGTGTAAGGACAGGTTAGAGGACTGGGGCATCAAAACCACCTGAGCTTGAGATCCAGCTGCAGGTGTTCAGTTCAGGGCTCTCTGTGGGAGTCAATTGAGCATTCCTCAGAGCAACTTTCCTCCATTGAAAAGAAACTCACTGTTTCACCCCATTCTGCGCCCTGTTGGTGCCTGGGGCAGGGGGCAGAGATAAAGGCTGGAGAGTGCCATTTAATAGCAGCTTTAATTTTGGGTTCATACTTGAGTGTGTCTTGAGGGCATTTAGCTTGCCTTAGAGTATCACTACCGTATTTAGAGGAGAGCAAGGATCATTTCAGGCAATCCACTCATCTTATGGCTGAAGACACCCAAGGCCTACAAAGGTGACTCCTAGCTGTAGGTTCAGTTTCGTAAGTACATAGATGAGTAAGAAACCTTGTTGCCAATGCCCTTTTGTATGTAGTATTTTCATTTCCGTAAAAGCATTACAAAGGAGCGAGAAGTGGCCTTTAAGCAATCTGTCCGTTTATAGAGAAAAAATGTCCTAATTCTTATTTCAGGGCTAGTGTGAACTTGACCCTGGTCAAAAGGAGCTAATCTAGCTCAAGCTTGTTACCATCCTTTATTCCCCACATTTATTATTTTAATTTTTGACTTTAGGAAGAAAGGGAAATATACATGTGGGAAACATCGATTAGTTGCCTTCTGTATGCACCCCCAACTGGGTAACTGAACCTGCAACCCAGGATGTGCCCTGACCACTGGGAATTGAAGCAGTGACTTTTTGGTTTGTGGGTCAACGCCCAACAGAACCACTCCTGCCCAGGCTGTTACCATCCTTTTTATTACGTTCCCAATTCAGGGATCCAATTTCTTGGACTTCAGTTGTCACCTGCCTCATCCCTTTCCTGGCTCTCCTAACACTGCCTGTTTTTGCTTTTCATTTGCTTTCTATACCACACCTTTGTGACTCATCAAAGCAAACCCTGGAGAGGAATGTGTGACCTTTGCCTTCTGGTCCCTCTCTTCTAGGCACACCTGTCCCTTGAGGATTTCTCCAAGACCTTTGAGATGACTCCAGCGGCTTTCTCTGCCTTGCCTCTTTGGAAGCAACAAAACCTCAAGAAAGCAAAGGGACTATTTTGAGAAGAGTGGCTGTGGTTGGGAAGCAGTTTTGTTAATCTTTTGCTAATTGAAATTTTACGGCTGTACCTGTGAGCAGTTTTGTTTACTAATCTATTCCTCCCGTAAGATGGTGCCTCCATAAAAAGCCCGTGGTTCCAGTTTTTGTTCTCCAGAAGGTGGCTGCCTTGTTTCTATCTTGGGGTGTTGCATCACTGCCCCAAAAGCTTCTCCTTCTTAGAAGAGCAGCCAGACACTCCAGGAAATAATCGCTCCGAGGAGTCTTCAGTGGGCTTAAGTATATTTGCAGTTTTACATATTTTCCCAGAGTAATGGTTTTTCCTTTTACTTTCCTCACTGCCTTCCTTGGGTGGTAAGTTAAAGCGGAGCTCTTCTTTGAAAGAGAGTTGAATGGTCTAAGAGATGGCCTTAGTAGGTCCCACAATACTCACTAGCCAGTCCTCAGTGACAGCAACATATCCACTGGGTCCAGGCTGGAGGCCTAAAGGCAAATATGACACGAAAATGCTATTTCACCCCCTTTAGTACTCTTAATAAGGTAAAGGAAGAGAATAGTTAAGAAGGACACTGGGTTTACAGTTATCCAGAGTCTCTGCAAAACCTCATTGGCTCCTCGGATGAAAACAGTGGGAACTTGCTGGTGACTCTGGGCATGCTCTGGATGGCCACCCCATTTCCTTTAGGGTTTAACAATGATGCACGGAAAGTCCATCTGAGGCCACCAGCAGGTGATTTCCACAACTTCAACAACTATCGTTGAGTGTCTGCCAGAATGTCCTTTCTAGAAATAAGTCAAACCAACACAAGGTTAATAAAGGCTTTAATTTCACACACACAAAAAAACTTTATGCATAATTTAAAAAGGAAATCAAAACAAGGAAAAACCGTAAAGGATAAAGAGGAACAGTTCTGCTAAAACACAGATAAAATGCTGCTCCATACAAAACAAAGAATCAGAACCAGAAGTCACTCAACACAAAGAGAACCACCTCACAGATGCTGTGGCCACAGCCGCCCGCAAACCTGGCAGTGGCTCGGTCGGGCCAAGCGCAGGAGGCTCACTTCCGTCCTCCTTTCCTTCGCACAAACCAGCGCTAGCAGGCCTGAGCAGTCGGAGGGAGGGGAGCCTGGGGCCAGAGGTGCGTGCAAGCACATGCGATTGCACTCTGCGTCCTCGAGCGTGAAAGACCAGTTCAGTTGCTTGCTTGTCTTTGTTTTGGCACGTGACCGTAGAACTTGAGTCCTGATCCAGACCCTCCACCCACTCTATTCTTACCCCAGTGTACATGCCTATTTTTCGGACCTCTGTACTTTAAGAAAAGTCCAATATTACCAAAATTGATTGCTTATATGCATACTGGCACACTTTCTAATTAAAACTGCAAAACCTCAGATGCATAGCACACATGGAAAATAAAATTTACTCGCCATTTTTAAATATGATACAACCAAAGAGACTGCCTGAGGTCTAGCAATCAAAGCATGCCGTGAGGGGGTCAATGACTGCAGTGAGACACAGCCAAAGGATTCTGTCACAAAATTCTCAAGGCCAAACTATAGTTTCCCAACTAAAAAAATTTTTTTCAGATGCTAATAAGACCTATCAATAAAGACATCAGAATTTTGAAGTCCTGTATTAGACGTTAGAGGACAGGAATCTGGTTTTTGTACATTTGAAGAGAGTAGTACTCAGTGTAAAGTAAGATGGAAGGGGGAAAAGGCCATCTGCTCTGGGGGACATCTGTTCTACGTGGCCTGCAATGGGTGTTGGGTGGTGGTTGATTTTTCTAAAAATCTCCACATATATACAAGATGCACATGTAACTGGAAATCTAGCTGTTTCCCCAATATAATACAAAACACCACCTCAGGGGGTTGGTATTAAATCAAATAGGGTACCAAAAAAAAAGTCTGGATGACTAAGAGCATCCACCGTGCCATTTCACCAGACAGAGAAGAATGAGCAAGAAGGGTAATGTTTTTGTTTTAATATAATCTCTTTTCAGATCACAAATGAGTTTATAAACTACCATCTTTCTGTATGTTTCTACCCCATCCCCTATGCTCTCTCTACACTCATAATGCTCAACTATTTGAGATACTACAAAGAATTTCTTTAATTTAGGTGTATTCAAATAACCTTCATTAACAACTACACCTGTAGCTGCGGTTACATAGTTCCCTAATGCTAGCTGCAGTATGGAAGGGTAAGTCATGAATTCACTTGCTGAGGTTTTAATTCATAAAACTTCTCTTTCAGAAGAATTTCACACTAGATCAGAGAAAGAAACGTGCAGTCTAATGCTGCCTCACAGAGTTAGCTGATGTGTAAGTGTTGCTGCATACTTCTTAAATAACAGACCGTGGCAAGTAAACAAACGGCTTTTGGAATACAAATATAAATAGCACAAGTCATGGATTTGCTTCTTTCCTGTCTTGCTGAAACAAAACGTAGGAGTGTGCACACGCACATAAATATATTGCCCCCAAAAAACAGAGTCCGTCTTCTCACGGGCTTACATTACAGTCACAGCTACCAAAGCGACAAGAGAGAGAAAATCTGGCCACGCGCAACTTTCCAGTTCTCCGTAGTAACATTAGCCAATAAGAATCAACAAGTTTGACATTTAGTTTAATTTTCCCTTCAAAAAAAATCCCAATTAAGATCATTTGTGTGCAGAACCAAGTGCTGTCAAGTTCCAATTCAATGTCCTTTACAGTTACGCAGTCACAGGTGGTACTCTCCACAGGAAAGGCAGTCACTGCGCGGGTGACCTGGGACCGCAGCACTTTGTACCTTCCTGGCCCAACATACCAAATGCACCACCTCCTGATTCTGAGCAAAATGATCATACTGCACAAAAAATATTGTCTACTTATAATTTTTAAATATATACAGTCAGCTAAAAAAAAATTAACATGGTCCAGATAAAAACCTCCATCTGTAGTCATTAATCCTTCACTAAACCAAAATACGGAAGTAACCTTGTAAAAGGGGTAACAAAGGAGTGAAGAGAGAAAGACTGACCAGGCCACAACCACAAACAGCTATCGAGGAAAATTCAGTGAGATAATTAATCTACCCCAGTAACCTGTACTCATTCAACTAAGCCCTGCCCAAGACATGAAGACCAAATCAGATTAGGTTTCTGAGCCAAGAGTACTTCTAAACCATACACTACACGCAAGCTATGAAAAGCAAGTTAATGAGGGTACTTCACAGACCATCTAGGCTTATGGCATTATTTCTATTTTTTTACGCCACAATGTACCCCCTCTCTTACTTCAAATAATCCCCCCACCTTTTTTTAAAATAGCACTTCTCAAAATCTCAAATACAGACACAGGGAAGTAATAAATAGCTAAAGAATTTGATTACCACTTCACTTGTATGAGAAAACCAGCTATTTTCAAGGAAAAAGAAAATGGCTCCCCAGTGGAAAAAGCTAATTTTTAAAACAAATATTTCCCTCTGCTCTATACTACTCCTGCATATCCTACCACTGGAACATTCACCAGGGCAGTATCTAGTAGTTAAGCAAAGTGCTGGGGCCACTTACAATTCAAAGATTCAAAATGTTAGAAGCGGTTACTATGTCTGAACACATTCCAGTTTCAAGAGTTGGGGCTGGAGCTCTCTTAAGGCAATTTTCCAGAAAAGATGTTGCATCTTCTGTGATAATAAACTTGAAAGTATTTTCTCTCCTTGAAAACCAGACATGGTTTTGCCCATACGAAGAATGGGAGAGTAATCTTGTTTACAATAAAAGCAAGAGAAAAAAAAAGAAATATTGAAGGTTTCAGTCTGCTCTAGTTAACTATGATCCTAATGATCCCTGGGCTCACAAAATTATTTTCTGGACAGAATTCTACTCTCAAAGTCTTTACATGGTTTCACAAGTTGCTTAATCAAGCTGCTTAAGTCAGCCGAGTGACTAACGTAGCCGTTAGTGTTACACTCCCACAGAACACCAACACAAAGCACCTGAACAGGAAGGTAAATGTATTATGCACCATTTCTGTGTTAGTTCTTGTGATTACCTAAACCAATCACATTTTAATTCCCAGCCTGTTTTACGGGCAAAGCCAGACAGACGGCAAATGATTAAATGTTCAAGCTTCATCTGATAGCTCATGTACTTACTTCACATTCCTAGTAGGGCTTTTAGCTTTAGTGGTCCAGAGTTTTAGCTTTAACACAAGAATACCCCTCTTGACCTCTCTGTCTGAGACGGAGATGCTAGCATTCTTCATCCCTAAGTATCCTTGCTGGGGTGTCCCAATTATTTTCCTACCTCCGAAAGTTTGGGTTGAACTGTTAGGATAATGCTTGCTCCATAAAAGAATGACACAGAAGAAAAATCAAAGATTCTATCTTCACCACCATAATAATATAGATGATATACAATGAACACACTCTGTGAAGAAATCTCTTTAAAGAAAATACAAAGCGTACAATTAATACCAAATGTGGGGTCTTAACACATTCCAAGCACCAACAATCCATTTCTTGGGACTGCATGTAAACAGCAAAAGCATTACAAATCCATGAATTAATTTTTTTAAAAAAGCCCCCAAGTCAGGTGGCAGAAATGCCCCTCCTTTGCAAGGAGGACAAACTGTCCTTAGTGTAACATGGAGAGCTGGTTTTCCAGTGAACTTCACTAATAAGAACACACATGAAAGATTACAGACTTGAGTGAAACTACTCAAGGAACATAAAAGCTAAATGCTAACTGATATGTATACCTTCACACATTTCTTAGGTGAATGGACTCTTTGACAACTTCCTTTCTTTCCAAACTGCTGTGCTACTAATTTTGAGCAGGAATACTCTGGTGGCTCATTGTAACTCTTTTAAGGCTCCATTCATTCCTCATATATGTGTGTATGTACATATATATACATATATATATATTTACAACATATATTTTGAAGACAAAAGGAAGTGCTACTTTTGTAGGAGAAATAGAGGATAGTCAGCTATAGAGGTGAGACCAAAGTTTCCATAAAACAATTAGCATGGAGCATTCCACAAAATTGCAATTTTCATCTTTTGGTTTGGCCCTGAGCTGTTTGTTGCTCCCGCATCAGGCAGAGTTCCGAATCCTCCTCAGGCAGAGGGAAGGTGAGCTGGGTGACAGCGAGGGAGCGTGCGCGGTGCGCACTGCCAACCCAGCAGTCTGCTCTTCACAAGGCCTGACGAGCGGTCTTCCCCGCTTCCACGCCAAGTGCCTGAGAGTTCTTTTCTGTTTCCAGCAGCTCGTCAAAGATCTCCCTTAAAATAAAACAGACAAAAAATGAGCATTCCGTGAGCAAAGCCAAAAAACAGAAAGTACATACTGATAAAGTATGCATAATCCCATTTGGTGCCTAATTATTATTAAGTAAGTAGCTCATTTATTTGGTCACCATCTTAACCCAAAGTGTTGATTTCTGAGAACAACAGGAGGGAGGAAGCTGGCAAGAGTCAGCTTTCATAAAAATGTTATGTAGTTTCCATCAACTAACTCAGATTTTCTAGCTGATACAACCAGAAGACAGCTTCTATCAAGTCTCAAGTTCCATACCTAGATGCTACGGTGTGATGAGTCATTAATGCTGAGTTAAGAAAGAAAATATTCTGAACTTATACATAAATAAGACATGAGCCCTAAGCAAAGATAACAAAACCAAAATTATCAACCAATTAAGTGATGGGAACATTTGAGTCTTAAAGAAAAGAGAGCGGGGTAATTTTTAGCCCGTGGCTGCAGATCTGGAAAAGTTTCTTACTTGTGCATATAGAAGAAGATGTAACCGCTCCGATCCCGATCACTCTGCACCGAAGCCTCTTGGATTTTAGATACCTCTAGGTCATTGTAAGTAAACCACGCCTGCTTCTTAATGTCATACACGTCACTAATGTAATGACCTGAAAAAATAAAATCTTAAAATTGAGGTTTTCAAATTTTTTTTGAATTTTTCTCAGATACAGAAAGTTTCAGAAAGAGAAACAGCCACACTATCTACTTTAACCCCTCCCCCGAATTTTCTATAAGCCATTTAAAAAAAAAGTACAAACATTTAAGGGAGGAATATACCACACCAGGACAACTTTTTGACAAAAGATTTTGAAGTTTTTCTTGATGCATTCAACTTACACCTCCCGAAGTCAGGCACAGAGCTGCCTAATAAGGAGTAAATGCTGGCTACTTCGTTTATAAAATGCTGAAATCATTTTGCCCATTTACCTGAAGAAGAAGTGCTACCAATGTGGCTGACAACACTGATGAGCCGATAGGAATGAGGAAGATTTCCTGTCTGGAAAACAGAGTGGGCACGACTTTTAATTCCTCATTTGAGTAAAAGCAAGACATTATATTTAAATTTATTATCAAAGCTGACATGGCACGTTTTAGTGTGGTTGTAGTCAGATTCAATAAATTCTACTCCCAACTAAGAACATATCCTAAAAAAATAATTCGAAAGAAGAGTACATGTACAAAATTACTTACCATAGCATTATCTTTAATAGCAAAAACTTGGAACTAACAATAGGCCCAATAATAGTTAACAGTTAGTGGTGTAACAACTCAATACAATATTATTCATTTAAAAAGATCCTATGAGCCCTGGCTGGTGTAGCTCAATGGACTGAGCTCGGGCTGCGAACCAAGGGGTCACCGGTTCAATTCCCAGTCAGGACACATGCCTGGGTGGTCCCCAGTGGGGACCATGTGAGAGGAAACCACACACTGATGTTTCTCTCCCTCTCTTTCTCCTTCCCTTACCCTCTCTTTGAAAATAAATAAAATCTTCAAAAAAAAAGAAAGAAAAGAAAAAGAAAGAAAGAAAGCAAAAAGATCCTATGGGCCACCAACATATTAACTTGTTTTTCAAACCCACATAAATGCACAAAATAACCACAGATCTATACAAATAAGTATGTTAACGGTTAAGTGCTGAAAAACAGGAAGAAAAAAAAATGAAGTGTTGGTGTGTTGCTGTAGGGATTATGGGTAAACATTCACATTTGAAATATTTTTAAAAATTCTATTAAAATATTGTTAGACAAATAAAACAAAACTGAAAAGAGGTACTCCTACACTGAGGCAGTACTATTAGGCACAGTTTTGGACACAAATTCAGCTATATATAAACCAGAAATCATCAAAATATTCATAAACTTTGATACAGTAATTTACTTGTGGAGATTTAAAGAAAAAAAAAGTCCTAAACATAGAAAACATTACAATCTTACACAATCCCTCAATGTATGATTATAGTGGGAAAAAAAAAAAGAAACAACTTAAAATGCTCAATGTTAGTTAAAAATAAAATAAACAGAATATTCATTTGAGGGAATATAGCACAGTCATTAAAAATAACCTGTGTAGCCCTGACTGGTATGGCTCAGTGGGTTGGGTGTTGTCCCACAAACTGAAAGGTCACCAGTTCGATCTCCAGGCAGGCAACCTGCCCGGGTTGTGGGCCAGGTCCCCAGTTGGCTGGGAGTGTGCGAGAGGCAACCAATAGATGTTTCTCTCTCACACTGATGTTTCTCTTCCTCTTGTTCTCCCTCCTTTCCTCTCTCTCTAAAAATAAGTAAATAAATTCTTTAAAAATAAAATGAAATAAAATGCTTATAAAGACCTAGTCTTGCCCTGGCGGTATAGCTCAGTGGATTGAGCGCGGGCTGCGAACCAGGCATCGCAGGTTCGATTCCCAGTCAGGGCACATGCCTAGGTTGCAGGCCATGTCTCCCAGCAACCGCACATTGATATCTCTCTCTCTCTCTGTCTCTCTCCCCCTTCCTCCTTCCCTCTCTAAAGAAAAATAAATAAATAAATAAAATCTTTAAAAAAAAAAAGGCTCATTAAAAAAAAAAAAAAGACCTAGTCTTTAACAAGCAGAATAAAAACTGTACTTAATTGATGGCTTTTAAAAAGCATACTAAGGGGTACAAAATGACAAAAGAATATGGTAAAATGCTAGCTGTAGTTTTGTTAGGACAGTGGGATCCTGGGTAATTAAAACTATAAAAAAAATGAATGGAAAAAAAGCAATTATTTGCAGAAAAAGAAAGATAAAGGATTCCAATGCATTCTAGTTAACACCTTTGATCCAACAGGTTTTATAGTTCTGGTAGAACTACAGATGATTCAACACACATATGACCTGGAGAGCCACGCTACTTGGCCATCATTACCTAACTGCACGTAAGGTGGTCAGGGTGTATTTGTTATTTGTTTTTGTTTCGTTTTGTTTTGAGTCTTGAAAGAAATGAAGAGCAAAGGATAAGAGAAAGCGAAGGCCACCTGATGACTGCCACAGGGGCAGAAATGACTGCAATGGAAACTGACAGTGGGGTCTGTGAAGGTGAAGAGCAGAAACAATACTGACAGTCTGCCCAGGGTCACTCAGGGAATAGAATGTCACTCACCTCAGCATTTCTCTTCAGTTCCTCAGCTTCAGCTTCTGTGTACTCCATATCTAAAACATCCTCATTTCCAGAGTCCTCATCAGAACCCAGTGAATCCAGAAAAGAGTTGTTAAACTCTAAAGAACACAAAGAGTCTTGTAAAAATTTCTTGGAATAGACACAAAGAGATGATAAAGAAGATAAAAAACAGCCTGAGTACACATTTCCTCATTCTAAGAAAATATAAACATGCTTTAATTAGGGTTCCAATTCACCTGGCCCACTCTGGGGACCAACAATTCAGGTACCAGGTATCTGTAAAAGAAATGCTTCTCTTCATTTTTAAATGTATTTACATGAAAGGGGACATAACTACATAAAGAATAAAACTGAAGAGAATATAGTTTTATTTTTTAAAAATAGTTTACTTATTTTTAGAGAAAGAAGAAAGCAGGGAGGGGGGCCACCGGGGGGACGCAGGGGGAAACATCAATTGGTGGCCTCTTGCCCACCTGCAACTGGGAACTTGGCCTATGACCCAGGCATGTGCCCTAACTGGGAATAAAACCAGCAGCCTTACACTTCACAGGCCAGTTGCTCAATCCACCGAGCCACACCAGCCAGGGCATAAAACATTTTAAGAAAATAAATAAATAAAGTGTCTTTCCTTTTTTTGTTGAAATGCTTTCTCTTTGATAATTATTTTTTAAAAGATTTTATTTATTTATTTATTTTTAGAGAAGGGAAGGGATGAAGAGAGGGAGAGAAACATCATTGTGTGGTTGCCTCTCGCATGCCCCTTACTAAGGATTGGCCCGCAACCCAGGTTTGTGTCCTAGACTGGGAATTGAACTGGTGACCCTTTGGTTTGCAGGCTGGAACTCAAACCACTGAGCCACACCAGCCAGAGCTAACATTTTGAAACACACGGTACATACTGTAGGTAATACAAACAAATATAAATTTTCTTACAGAAAAGAGACCATAAAAAGGTCACTCTCCTTTCATTCTCTTTAATACTAAATCTTTTTTGTTTGGAAGTTTAACAAAAACAAAAAATTTTAACCTTTAACTCTTAAATTTCACCTAAAATACATTATACAAACAAACAAATCTCAGTACTATTTTTTCTCTTTAAGAGATTTTATTTATTTTTAGAGAGGGGCAAGGGAGAGAAAGAGGGAGAAAAATATCAATGTGTGGTTGCCTCTTCAGTGCCCCCTACTGGGGAACTGGCTCACAACCCAGGCATGTGCCCTGACTGGGAATGGAACAGGCAACCCTTTGGTTCGCAGGCTGGCACTCAATCCACTGAACCACATCAGCCAGGCCAACCATTTTTTTCTTTAATAATATGCTTCCACTGGAAGAATCCATCTTTACTAATGGCTTTAAATAACCAGGAACATTTGTACATAAATGCCTCTTTGCTTTGAAATATAGTTAATTCCACTAAAATCACTGTATTGACTTGTTTAAAGGACATGAATACATAAAAATGGAAAGAACAAGAAAAAAGACTATGTCTTCAAAATTCTGGAATCTGAAAAGTAGGTGGTTGACAGACTTAACAGACCTGAGAAAACCAAAGTTAAACCCTAAGCCAGTAAAAGAGAAATTGAGAACCAATCCAATTTACATCACAGAATCTTAAAAAACCATACAACTTGGAAATACCTGATGCCTCTGAAAGTGGAGGTTAAGTAGGAGACAAAAAAATAAGAATTAGGTGAAAGTTATTTGAGAAAACAAACTCCTAGCTCCATTTCCCCCACTTCATGCTGCTAGTCAATGACAGAAGTGTGGAGCTTTATTCTTTAGAGAGGGTAAAGCAGTCTCTGGACTGGAGGATGCCAGGCACAGGAGAGGCCACTGGGTACCACACTGAACACGGGAGTAGGGGGGAGTAGGTGACAGCTTGCATATAGAAGGATGACTACGACTGCCCCTCCTTCCTCAGTCTTATTCTTCTACTTGGCTTCCAGAACTCTGACAGCCAAATCTTTTACCTCTAGGCAAAGGCAAAAGATTAGAAAATCCTTCTGTAGGAATCTGACCAGCCCAAGAAAAAAGGATAAAACATTAACATCATCCCCCAAACAGCCCCATTCTGTAAAACTCAAAAGTTGACTAGCCCTAGTTATTCATGTGTTCAGTGTCTAATCATCTTTTCAGTCCCATATTCTTAACCATGAGCTGACAGTCAAGGATTACTAGATATCTGAGAAAAGCTTCTTTTTTTTTAAATTCCTGAATTATTTTATTCCAATTTAATAAATGTACAAACTTGCCCATATTTTGGCATAGGTCTAATGATTTTTTTTGTTCTTTTTTTTTTTAATTTAAATGAATGTTCTAGAAAAGCTTCTAATAAGAAATATAAAGACCATAATACAGGACAGAGCAATCTGGAGGAAACAGAATCTATCGAGAGACAGTAAACTTTATTTTTATTGTTTTATTTTTAGACTTTATTTATTTATTTTTAGAGAGAGGGGAAGGGAGGGAGGGAGAGAAACAGCATTGTGTGAAATATCCGTCAGTTGCTTCTCATACACCCCCAACTGGTGACCTGAGCTTGTAACCCAGGCATGTGCCCTGACTGGGAATTGAACTGGTGACCTTTTGCTTTGCAGGCCAGCATTCAATCCACTGAGCCAAACCAGTCAGGGCAGGGACTGTAAACTTTAAATAAACAAACAAATGAACTATATTTAATATCCTCAGAGAATTGAGATGGTATTGTTTCCATGAACCAAACCAAAGCGAAACAAACAAATGAAACACTATAAAAAAGGAATAGTCATACATGCTAATCATACATGCACAAAAATCAGTTTTTAAAAATATATAAAAAAAAACACTC
Source organism: Tonatia bakeri (assembly GCA_004024845.1). Classification (NCBI taxonomy): domain Eukaryota; kingdom Metazoa; phylum Chordata; class Mammalia; order Chiroptera; family Phyllostomidae; genus Tonatia; species Tonatia bakeri. The sequence goes on along the minus strand of PVIA01003615.1, from coordinate 55,144 downwards.
AAAAGAATGTTTGGAGTTAGAGATAAGGTCAGAAAAATTTCCCAGAGACCAGAGTAAAATGACAAAAAGATGGAAAACTGAAGAAAAGAGATGAGAAAATTAAAAGGACCACACTAGAGCCCTGGCTGGTGTAGCTCAGTGGATTGAGTGCAGGCTGTGAATCAAGGGGTTGCCGGTTCAATTCTCAGAGCGCATGTCTGGGTTGTGGGCCAGGCCCCCAGCGGGGGCAATGTTAGAGGTGATCGCACACTGATGTTTCTCTCTCCCTCTTTCTCCTTCCCTTCCCCTCTCTCTAAAATACATACATAAAATCTTTTTTTTAAAAAAAGGACCATACTAGAAAGTCTGGATAATAGGAGTGTCAAAAGAGGAGAGAATGTAGAGGGGAGGAAATCAGTGAAAATTTCTTAGAACTCAAGGACACAAGTTTCTCGATTAAAAAGATTCATTAAGTGTCCAGCAAAGGGCTAAAACAGATCCACACCAAGGCACATCACTGTGAAACTTGATCATACAAAACAACAACAACAAAAAAAACCCCCCCAAAAAACAAAGAACCCACCAGATTAAAAAAAAAAAAGTCACGTCAGCATAAAGAATAGCTTTAGACTTTTTTCATTTTATTTTCTAATGTTTTATTTATTTATTTTTAGAGAGAGGGGAAGGGAAGGAGAAAGTGGAGAGAAACACCAATGCATGGTTGCCTCTCACACACCCCTACTGGGAACCTGGCCCACAATCCAGGCATGTGCCCTGACTGGGAACTGAACTGGCAACCCCTTGGTTTGCAGGCCAGTGCTCAGTCCACTGAGCCACACTGGCCAGGGCTCTTTTTTCATTTCAGAGAAAGAGAAGAAGGGGGGGTGGGGGGGAAGAGGGAGGGAGAGGGAAAGAGAGGGAGAGAGAGAGAGGGAGGGAGGGGGAGAGAGGGAGGGAGGAAAGAAAAAAGAAAAGAAACAATGATTTGTTATTCCACTTATTTATGCATTTATTGGTTATTATATTGTGCCCTGACTGGAGGCTGAACCAGAAACCTTGGTGTATCAGGATGACACTCTAACCAACTGACCTACCTGGCCAGGGCTATAGAATTTTCATACAGCAACCCTACAGACAAGACTTCTCCCATTGCCCAGCGGCATAACTGCAAACCTGGACTTCTATATTTAGCCAGACAATTAATCCAATACTAAGGTAGAATGAAACTTGCAAGGTTTCAAAAAAAATCCAAGCCAAGTCATATCCCCCCTTTCAAAAAGATTTCTTTCTTTCTTTTTAGAGAGAAGAGAAGAGAAGGAGAAAGAATGGGAGAGAAACATCAATGTATGGTTGCCTCTCATGCATTCCCTTCTGGGGACCTGGTCTGCAACCCAGGCATATGCCCTGACTGGGAATCGAATGAAGGTCCCTTTGGTTTGCAGTCCCATGCTCAATCCACTGAGCTACACTAGCCAGGGCTTTATCCCCTCCTCTCAAGAGAATACTACAGTAGCTCTATCAAAGCACAACTAGACCAAGAATGAGGAAGAGTGAGATATAGGAAATGGGAGAGTCTCACAGAGGAAAGAATCAGGGGGAATTCCCAGGACTGATTAGGACAGTTGTAACAGATCTCAGGATAGCTGTGCATAGATGTACAGGGCAACCAGTCTAAATTGGGAGCAACACGACTTGATACAGTCATCATCACCACCATAGTGCCATCTTTTAAATCTGAGGACAGAATGCCTCGGTGAGCTTAGCTTGAATTCTTATTTGTAACTGTTTCTACCATGTCCCAGTCAAATTCTTGCTCTTTCCTCCATGTCATGGTGTCTAGACCAGCCTAGAACACTCATTTTGTACTGTCAAAATGTTCTGCTTTGATCTATTTCTGGGAGTTGGAGAAAGACCACAACTATTCTAGAAAACAAAAAATACAGATTTAGCCCACTTCCAGTGACTACATGTTCCTGTGGATTTAGAGCACCTGGCTCATATATTAATTCTGCCAAATGCCATGACTATGGTGAACCTTATGTTTCTGAATACTCACTCGTAACTGCCCACCCACGTCCCCAGAGTGAGCTCTTTTAAATTCATGGAGAAACTGAAGCTACCTTATCTTCTCCTAGGAGGCTTACCAGTGGGAGTATTGATTGCTCTTTCACACAGGTAGATCACAGATAGATTGCGTTAGCTATTTCATTTTTCAAAATAAAAAAGTATATTGTTTAGGACTATAAATACAGTAAGTACTATTTTTAAAATAACCAAGCTATTGGCCCAGCTGGTGTGGCATCGCCCTGCAAACCAAAAGGTTGCCAGTTCTATTCCAGGTCAGGGCACATGCCTGGGCTGCAGGTTTAGTCCCCAGAATAGGAGTGTGCGGAAGGCTAACCAATCAATGTTTCTCTCCTTCCCTTCTTCTCTCTCTAAAATCAAAACAAAAGTTTTTTTTAAAAAGGGGAAAAGAAAAAGCAAGCTACTAATTAATACAAATATTAGAATAGTGGTTTCCTCTGAGAGGGAGGAGGAAAGAAGGGGTATCCAGATAACTTCTAAAGTTTTATTTCTTTACCTGGGAGGTGTTCAAATTTATTGTTTCTTAAATTAATAAACCCGTTTTTCATGCTCTTCTGTGTGATACACTTCACCATTAAAAAAGGTAATTAAAATAATCTCCATACCCTGAAGACTTAACTCTGTAGCTCTTTTGATGTCATCATCTTCTTTCTGTTCCCAAGCTTCCTAAAGAGACAAGAACAAAACTAAGGTATTTAAAGAAGTTTTGATTACAATCTATTTAATTAGGATAAAGTCAGTTGCTCTGGAAGTATTTGCTAATAATGTTTTCCATAGTTTTATGGATGTTTGGACTATATGACCTATTGAAGGATGTGAAGTTTTGTACTTTCTCCTAAAACACATTCTTGGGGATTAAAAAGGCTTAAATGCTATCTTTGCTAGTCAGTGACATTAGGCATGCCAACCAAAAGCCATTCAATGTGACATTATGATATAATCCCCTTCCTTCGTACATATATGAAATATCTGGCATATGGCAAATACTCAGCAAACTGCTCTGTTCTCTCCCTGATTTATAGCATGCACTGATTTCCATGGTGTAAGTACTCTCACCATGGCCAATCTTAGGCTACCAAGATGACACTGAATGCAAGGTTGGAAAGAGGTGTATAACGCTGGCTTTCCTGAGCTGACAGTGAACTGGCTCTAGCATACCAACGGCCCAGAGTTTATGACAGCAGGATAAACATTATTTCCACAAGATATTATTCATAGATTTGTATTTTTGTTCTTGCTAAAGGAACCAAGACACATAACAGATGCTTGGTAAATATTAAATGAATGTTGTTGACTATTACTTTTCTAAATACATCTGAAGTTCTCTTAGAAAAACTGGTACCTCTGAAAATGTCTTAACTAGATGACTTATTATAAAAAGTAGGGAAATGTTGACTATAAAAAAATTATCCTCCCCATTTTCAGAGAAAAGATAATTTACAAACAATGCACAAGTAAAGAAAAAATATAATTTAATCAGGATAATTTTATTCTTTCCTCAACTCTAGACTTGTTTTTAAAGAACTTAGAACAAGCTATTCTACATTATAGTACTGGGAGCAATAAATACTGTGTTAAAAAACCAACAGAGATACTCTCTAGGGGGAAATAAGATTACTTAAACTTATCCAAGTATGTAAAGTCTGTGCTGAAAACAGAAAGAGACTCTCTCTCAGTTATTAATAGAATGGTGCAGATATACCAAACTAAAGAAATTTCATCTTACAATCATACCCTCACAACGGAGAAAAACACAGGGCAGGACAAAAAAGTAGGCTTGCAGTTGTGAGTACATGAAACATAGTTTCTTCCTGCATTAGTATTTATTAATTATCATATTATTTTCCTTATGAATCTCTCTTGCCCCACCCTGTAAGTTTGTTTTAACTGGGTCAGCTGACAAGAAATACTGTAAGATACTACTATTAAGAAATCAGACTTGCATTAAAAGTAAGTTTTCTAAAACAAATGATCACTATATATTACTTGTAAAATAGTTGGACATATAGCCCTGGCTGGTGTGACTCAGTGGACTGAGTGCCGGCCTTCGAACCCAAATGTTGCTGGTTCAAGTCCCAGTCAGGGCACATGCCTGGGCTGTGTGCCAGGTCCCCATGTGGCAGCATGCAAGAGGCAACTGACTGATGTTTCTCTCACACACTGATGTTTCTCTTCCTCTCTTTCTCCCTCCTTTCCCCCTCATTCTAACAATAAATAAGTAAAATCTTAAAAAAAAATGTTTGACATATATACATTTGATGACAAGGGTAGGTAGGGAGGTATTTTTTATAAATAAAGAGATACAGAATAGTTGGTTCTGAAATGGTTTTAAAGTAGAAGTTCTCAAGCTTAGCTGCACATTAGAATCAAGGAATGAAGTTAAAAAAAAATCCTTATTAAAGGACTCACGGACAAGGACGACCCTGTGGTGACTGCTAGGGGAAGAGAGACTTAATGGTAATGAAAATAAATACAATAAAAATTAAATTAAAAAACCCTCTTCCCGCAAAGGAAACTAAGAAATATACATGCCCATACCAGAGCCCAGATCAATTACATCAGAATCAAGCACCAGTATTTTTTAAAGCTCCCCAGGCAATATTAATGTGTAGTTAAGCTTGGGACCCACTGTTCTAAAGAAATTAGATTTCTTAACCTGTCTGTAAACACTAAAACTGTGTGTTCATTCTAGGGAGTCTTGGTAAATTTTTATTACTAACATGACTTGGATTGCACAGGATTAAACAAGCACAAAGACATCACCTTTTAGTATGATACCTTAATGACTATGACCGTGTAAATAAGGTAGCTTTGGCAAATGCAAGTATAAAGAACTAAAAATTAAAGGATAGATTACTACATAAAGAGGAGAGCAGATAAATGTTAGTATATGACTAAAATCTAAGCATCAGATAGTATTTCTAAGAATTTTATCTTCAAATAATTCATAGGGAAGGAAGGACTCATATTGTTGAGAAAATGACCAAAACAAATACATTGCCTTAAAATATTAAAGATAAAATCGTGCTGTTATACTGGCTGTTTCTACAGCTTGCGAACAGGTTGGACTGGCATGGGGTCTAATAACCCCTCTTGCTTTAGCATGCAGTGAATTACTGTAATGGGAGGTAACCAACAATATTTTTTGTTGCACTTGGATTTTCAAAAACAGAAAAACTATCACCGTATCTGTTTCAAATCCTATGCAAAGCTCCAAAGAAGTTTTTACTTTGTTTGTGTTGGTAGATCAATGATATTGTATTCAAATCACCTGGAACAGTGCTTTACACCCAATAAGTGCTTAACACATGTTCGTTATTATTATTACTATTCTATGTCTTGGGAAAGACAGGTATGGAGAAAGTAGCAACATGACTATCTCTTACTTGCTCCTGGAGGCTCTGAGCCAAGGCCTGCTGAAGCTCTTGCTCTTCCCTTTCACGGTCCATGTCAAACTGCTGAAGCCAATCAACCTCTCCTTGAGATCCTTCTGGGGTTTTGTTTTCTTTGTTCTCATCACAGTCTTTAGTTATCTCAGTAAAACTGGCTGGATCTGGGGAAGCAGAACATAACATAACTGGGAAATCCTCTCTAATAAACTGAAATCTCTGTACTAGAGTGACATCTACTGTTTAGAGAGTAATTTACCACAACGGGACATACAATTTCATCTTACTACAATCTAGCCCAGGGTTTCTCAATCTCAGGACTATTGATATTTTGGGTAGGACAATTTCTTGTTAGGGGAGGTCTGTCCTATTCACTGTAGAATGTTTAGCAACATCCCTGGCCTCTACCTACTAGATGCCAGTACCAACCCCCCATCCCCCACCTCCAGTTGTGACAACCAAAAATAACAGACATTGTGAAATGTCCCCTGGGGAACAAAACTGCCCTTCTTTGACATACAATGATCTATAGCAATGGTTCTAAGACTTAATCACCAGGAACATTATGGTTAGGATGGAGAATTAAATAGCCATATTCATAGGTCATAATGTCACATGACCAAGTACCAGGAAAAAGTATTATTTAGAGTAAATTAAGAATTAGGCTAGAATCATTAAGCTAATAATGAGATTTACCCCATTTATTACCATGTATGTGAAGTGAGTGTTTTCACATTAATAATCAAATAAGCCTTGAATATATTCTGAATCGAGTTCCATAAAACATGTAATAAATATCTCATGTACCACACAAGTATATGATAACATGTATGTCTAGAACATTCACCCAGTGAAGTAAAAGAAAAATTAATCATCAATTTCTTCTGTTCTTCTTCAGTCTCTAGCTTATGGATAGCTGAGATAAACAGTATGGTCATGACTTTGTCCTGGTTATTTGAACTGTGGAGCAACAACATTTCACTGTAATTTGTAATACTGGTAAGTATTAAAGGTAAGTAGGGAGAACAGGACTCTACCTGCCTACCTACCTGCCTACCTACCTCAAACATTTTACCAAAGCAAAAACTCTCACCATAACAAGTTAAAGAAATTCTCATAAAAAAAAAAATCAACTGATCAATAAGAATTACCTTTACAGGTTCATTTTATATAGATTATTTTAAAATTACTATATGTTCTTTACCTGCCCCCAAACTGCATTTTAATCATTTAAATGACAGATACTTTTCTATAGCACTGACAACTATGAAGCTTACAGCAACTTGGTTTCAGACTCTATCAATCAGCAACTAGTCATCATTTTTAAAACTGTATTGAATTGCTGACTAAATATTTACTGCTAACACTAACTCAATATTCACTACGAGAGAAAAAGAAACTCAGGATATACTAAGAACAAAAAGCAGTATGATCCCAATTTTTAAAAATTATACTAGGGATATTAATGATTTCTTCCTTTTCTCCATACTTGGAGAAACCACCATTTCCACAGCCTGGAAGAGGCAGCTCTGAAATCTATACAAATCTGCCTATCACTTTGGCCTTAGCTTAATGAACCAGGAACAAATATTTGAGTCAATCAATCAGATTACTTGTAGAAATTTGGAACTGAGACATTCAAAGTTAGATGATGCTAAGCATTTCAAGTGGAAGAAAGATTTAGGAGTTGAGGCTACTATTTTAAGGCATAAGATGAGTATTACTACTTTATTATCAAAACATATAAAAAAAGGTGACAGAGGTACAGTTTTTTTTAACCAGTAATTTTCAGCATTCAATGTACCAATGCACTTCACACAATCCTGGAATTACACTACTAATTAATCCATGTGATAGAAAACAAATCATGAAAGCTCACATTGAGATGCTGAAATTAATACATACCCTGTATTTATATTTAAGACAAGATTATCAAATGGGTACAAAAACTACTTAAGATCTATGGGAAAAAATATGACCATGAAATAGTACACTTTTAAGAAATTTGCACAATGGATCAAAGGGGAACTGTGTGTCAAAACTCAATATTCTTATACTAAATATATTACCCACCTCTGCCCCCTCCCCCCTTGCTAAAATCTGCTCCTTTACTACATTCTGTATTTCAGTGAAAGGGATCACTGTCCACCCAGGTTTTTCTAAATGACAGAAACCTGGGAATCATTTTTCACTTCTCATTTATCCTTCATATCAGGTAAACATCTTTTCCTATCTACTGAATCCATCAACTTTTTTTCTTTTCAATGCCGAAAGGGCACATTAACTTTTGGTCTGGACTATTGCAATAACTTTCTAACAGGTCTCACAGGATTACTTTGATTCTTCTCTAATCTATAAACTACACATTGATCTTTTAAAAAATATAATTATTAAACACTTGTTTGCTTAAAAGTATTCAATAACTTCCTAATGCTTTTGGGGGAAAAAAAAAATGTCCAAATCCTAAACATGGCTTTAGGTCATGTAAAAACTTGTGTAGTCTCATCTCTTGTTTTCCACTTTCAACACTATGTTCCAGTCATGAAGCTCATTTTGAACATGGTTTTGGTTCACTAACTTGCCATGACCTTCCTCATATCTAGGTCTTCGCACACACTGTTCCCTCTGGCTAGTACCTGGGGACAATAAAATCTTACTTGGCCAGCATTCCTGCCCCATCTCAGTTGATTCATGAGACAGTCAATGTCTTGGGCCCCAAATACCTATTGGGAATCTACTATGTGCCAGGCACTGTTGCAGAAGCTAGGGATGGATATGGTGATAATTAGGCAAGATGGCTCTTGTGTTCAAGAAGTTTAAGTACAAAGGCTGAGATGAGAATGAACTCAGCATATTTGAGGGACAGAGAAAGAAAATGTCATTATGGCTGAAAAGAGTAGAGTGAAAGAGGAGTAGAGTAGAGATGGCCTATGTAAGAAACTTGGATTAAGTGTAATGGGAAGTCCCAAGTTTTTTTTTTTTTAAGATTTTATTTATTTATTTTTAGAGAGGGAAGGGAGGGAGAGAGAGAGAGACATCAATGTGCGGTTGCTGGGAGACATGGCCTGCAACCTAGGCATGTGCCCTGACTGGGAATCGAACCTACGATGCCTGATTCGCAGCCCGCGCTCAATCCACTGAGCTACACCAGCCAGGGCTGGAAGTCCCAAGTTTTAAGCAGAAAAGTGACTGTAGTTTATGCTTCAGAAAGATTATTTTAGCTGCTTTGTTCAGGAAGGAGGTCTGCAGAGGGCAAGAGTGGAGGAAAAGACATTAGGAATCAGTTGTGGTGGCCCAGGTGAGAGATGGAAGATTAGAGTTGTAACTGTGAAGATGCTGATCAATGGTTGGATTCAGAACATACTTTGTACGTACAGCTGATTAAATTTACTGATGGACTGAATGCAAGGTATGAAGTAAAACAAATCAAGGGAGACATTTTTTGGCCTGAGCAACTGGATTTATCATGGTACCAATTTGCTGATATGGGGAAGGCATATTTAGAGAACAGGGATAAAAATTAAACAGCCAAATGGACATTTCAAGTAGGCATTTCAACATACAAGTTTAAAGCTTGGGGAGAGATCTAGGCTAGAAATGTAAATTTGATATTTCATCAGCATATGAGATTACGGTACTACATATCACTTAGGGAGAGAGCTTAGGTAGGAAAGAAGATACAGCTAAGGACAGTATCCTGGAATTCTTCAACAATTAGAGTTCTGATGAGGAAAGGAAAACAAACAAACAAAAAATAAACCCGAAATGAACAGTTAGTTTAGCAGAAAGAAAGAAAAAACTCCAAAAGTATGGAATGATGGAAGCTCAGAGAAGAAAGTTTATGGAGTTTTAAATATTAAGAAAGGAGTGGTGGATTGTGAAATACCTCTAATGTAAACTTGATCAAAACACCACTTCAGTGAAGTGGTGGGGATGAAAGCTCACCTGGACGGAGCTGAGGAGAGAATGAGAGGTGATAAGAAAGTACAAAGTATGAATTAAACAACTCTTTCAAAGACTTCTTCTGTGGAGGGAGCAAAGAAAGGGGGCAGTAGCTGAAGAAGCACATAAAAGCCCTAAGGGTGTTTCTGTGATGGGCGAAACTAAGGCACAACAGAAATTAGAAGAGAGGGAAGACTTGAACCGCTGCATGGCTTCTGCCTATAGGCTGCGGGCACTGAAGCAGGTTGCACAGTGGGGAACAAAAAAAGAACAGAGGATCTTATATACAGAGTGGGGCAAAAGTAGGTTTAACAGTTGCGAGTTCACGAAACACAGTTTATTCTTGTATTATTATTTATTAATTACTGGATTATTTTCCATACAAACAACTGTAAACCTATTTTTGCCCCACCCTATACAGGCTATAAAGTACTTAAGTTTGCTCTCCCCAAAGCTGCTACAGGAGTAAAACCAACTGTGATCAATAATGGTTTTGATAACCTCAGTGTTCTCCTCCACTGGCACAGATAATCTAGAACTAACTGTACATAACTGCCTTTGTTAATTTTAAGGAGATGTAGGACTAAACAAAAAATTAAAAGAGCCGAAAGCAGGAAATAAATGGACAGGGGACAAAAGTGCTAATATTAACCAATGATATCTAAGGACAGTAATTATAAGTTTATTATGAGAAGGGGATTTCATAAGAATACTTGTATCAAGAGGGATAAAAAAAGGAATGCCTACAAACAAAAATCATCAGTGTTTTTTTCCAGAAAAATTGAGGATACACTAATTCTTTTCACTTGCACATAAAATAATTCAAAATTGATGAGGTCCTAACCCTAAGAATATAGAAAATAATTCTGTGGTATAGTACCATTCTTTTCATCTCCAAAATCCTAGGCTTGATTATTGAAAACACATTAGCTAAGTAGATACAGATATTAGCACTAACAGAAGAAAAAAAAATTAGAGCTGGACATAGAAAGAGGCAGTAAAAATTTTCTACCTAAAATTTTTAAAATATCCACAGTGCAAGGTAAGGAGGCTCAGCTTGGTTGTTCCCATAGATAACTTGAGAAATAACGAAATATAAATAATAATGACCACAAAAAATAATTTTTTTAATCTATGTAACACTTTACATCCAGTGTATATACTATCTAATATTCTATTTTAAACCTTCTGAAATTTATCTGGTAGAGCCCCATACAGAATAAGAAAACAGCTAGTACGTGGTATAGCCAAGACAAGAAATCTCTTAGTACAGTGGTCTATGATTATGAAGGAACGGACCCAAAGGAGAACGAAGAGCTTGAATAATTTATATAGTTGACCCTCCACATCTATGGGTTCTGTATCCAAAGATTCAACTAACCGCTGATAAAAAGTACTCAGAAAAATGCTATCCTGCTGCTGATGTGTACTAGTAGTTGAGGCCTGTGTTAGTTTCTGGACTGAACATGCACAGACTTCTTTTCTTCTTATTATTCCCTAAACAATATAGTACAACGGCTATTTACATAACATTTACATTGTGTTACGCATTAGAAATAATCTAGAGATGATTTCAAAGTACATGGGAGGAAGTATTTAGGTTATACCTAAATACCATGCTGTTTTACATAAGAGACTTTTTCATCTGCCAGTTTCAGTATCTTCAGGGGTCCTGGAACCAATCCCCCACTGATACCGAGGGATGACTATACACTAAATCTTAGTACAAGTTCAGACACAGAAAAATGAAGAAAGAATTATACACATTTCTGAGAGGCCAGTGATGAGAGAAAACTGACCAAAAACTAACACAAACATTTATTAAATGCACATTAAAATATTAACTTTTCCTTTGATGTATACCTAAAAGAATATGGCATATTTTACCATTAGCCTCTGGGTACTACACACATTATTTACTTCTTGTTTTTTTAAACTTCAAAAAAACCATGAAAATATTATCAACTCTGTTATACACTATAAATATCCATCTTCCCATTATTTAGAAGCCATTTGTCACTTTAAAGCTTTGGAACACAGCTGTGCCTTGTTTAACAGATACCTTCATTAATCCTACCTGGCTCTGTGATTGTTTTGGGTTTCTCAGTTTCCATAGGGTCTGGATTTTCAGGCATTTCTTGAATATCATCCTCTGCAAATCCAGTATCTGGGCTGCTGGTTGGTTTATCATCATCTACATGGCTCAGAGACGGTGAAGCTTCTCTCTTACTTATCTCCAAAACAGCTGCTAGAAGCTCTTCTTCGCTCATTGCATCAAATCCTGAGTTTTCCACTTCAGACTTATCAGGGTCTATTCTGTATGATTTTGAATCCTGAAGAAAAGAGTTACTTTTAAAGGAGATCTGAATGCCTACAAATACAGGCATCTTAGAGTTTAAAGTGAGTTTATTTTAGTCTTAAAAAGTTTCCTTTCTTTGATACTTTGGGCTACTTAATAATCAATATCTAAACTCACAGGCAAACTTAATATACTTTTACTAATAACTAAATAAGAATACATGTTTACTTTCTTGGTTACAGTAAGTGTTAAGTACACTATTTGTAGAAATTTGAAAAATCTGTAAAAAATAATAAAATAAATCATTCAAAATCCATCAGAGAAAATACTGTATTTTTGGTATATTTTATTCCAGACATATGTGGATTATACTGTAAGTATTGTCACTATATTTAATATTCCTTTTTAAAAGTTGGCAGGTCTCATCTTTTTAAATAAATGACAAAAATAAAAGATACATTATGTAAATATTCAGAAGTTATTTTCTGAATGTTTTATTTTGGGGGAGAATTTCTGACTTTTTGTGATCCAAGGTGATCAACCACAACAACTACCTCTAGCTTTAAAGTAAGGTGGAAAACAAGTCAGAACAAAAATAATGAAAATAATTGCCTTACCAAAGAGGAGGTTTAAAATCAAATATTTACACAAGATGATGCACACTCCTAGAAAAGCTTGTTTCTTCAAAGTATTAACTATCCTTATGTGTTAAGATATAAGATAATGTAGTTAAACCTTCACACCCATTATTTAAACCTTTAGTTTATGTGGTTAGCCTGCTGATGTAAAGCTTTTACTCTGGTTCCACCACATTAACAACTAGTACCAAAATTAAGCAAGTAATTACAATATTTGAGAAGTGATATGTAAAAGTAGCTTTGAAGATTTACAGGGGAAAGCAATTTATCTACAACTTCCATTTCTTAGAAGTCTCAGTCCTAGAAACAACCTGTGTCCACTGATGGATGGATGAATGGATAAAGATGTCATATAAGAGAGGACACCAAAAAACCCTGGAAAGTGGGCCCCTTGTAGTACAAGATTTCCTGGCTACGTGAGTGTTCCAGGAACCCATCTGTGGCAGTGTAACAGCTGGCATTGTTATGAGAGGCTGCATTCAGCTTCAATGAATTTTTTTGAAGATTCTTTCAACACATTTGCTTGTTTCACGATGGGTGATTTATGAGCGCACCAGCCCACACCACGTCGTTAAGTGTCCAGTAGCTTTTGACCAAAAACCGCATGACCCATGCTCTGCCCTCCCTGATCTCACCCTGAGTGGCCATTTTTTTTGTTTCCCCAGATGAAAAAAGTCTTCAAAGGGAAATGTTTTGCTTATGTGGGGAGGTGAAACAAGGCAGAAGCACTAAAAAGCATCAAAATCAACAAGTTCAAACACTGTTTTGAGCAGTGGGAAAATGTCTTGATAAGTGTATTGTATCAAATGGAAAGTAATTTGAAGGTGACTGAAGTTTAAACATGTAAGAATACACAATTTTTATAAATAAATTCTGGAATTTTCTTGGTACCCTCCTCGTATAAACTATTCAGCCATAAAAAAGGACAACTTGACCTTGAGGGCATTATGCTAAGTGAAGTAAGTCAGACAGAGAAAGACAATACCACGTGATTGCACTTATATGAAGAATCTAACAAACAAATCCAAGCTCAAAGATAGAGAGAACAGATTGCTGTTTGCCAGAGGAGGGTGGGGTATGTGGTGTGGTGTAGTATGGTATGTGTGTGTGTGTGTGAGAGAGAGAGAGAGAGAGAGAGAGAGAATTTCAGAAACTTGCAGGAAAGGGATCAACAAGAAATATTCAGAGTGATGAAAAGCATGGACCTACAACCAACATTCTTCTATCCAGCAAAGCTATCCCTCAGAACTGAAGGACATATAAAGGGCTTCCCAGACAAAAAAACAAAGGAGTTCATCACCACCAAACCAGTATTACACAAAATGTCAAAAGGGTCTTCTTTAAGAAGATGATAAAAAACATGAACAATAAAATGGCAATAAATACTTATCAACAGTTGAATATAAAAAACAAAATAAATGAACAAGCAGAACAAAAACAGACTCATAGATACAGAGAATATTTTGGTGGTTGCCAGAGGGGATAAGTGAAAAAGGTGAAGGGTCAAGAAGTACAAGTTGATTGTTACAGGGGATGTAAAACAAAGCACAGGGAATACAGTCAATAATATTCTAATAGCTACATATGGTGTCAGACTGGGAAAAGATCTATCAGGATGATCACTTAGTAAGTTATGTAATGTCTAAGCACTGGGAAGTACACCTGAAACTAATATAATGTATGTCAACTATAACTGAAAAAAAATATATTAAAAAAAAAAAAACAACAACAACTAGTGTTTGAGCTGACCTGTTAAGTTTATGATCTATCTTGTGTATTAAATTTGCTGATGCTGGTTATAAAAGGCATTTGGATAGTAAGAGCTATACAAATCCTTGTTGGGTATATGATAAGAAATTACCTACCTTTTCCAGGTCTTCCTGCTGCTGTTCACAACCTGACATTTCACAAAATCTCTGGCTAAGGGCCACAGAACGTTTTAGCTCATCCTCACTGTCTGAATCAAGACACAAAGCCAATGAACTCTTGGATTTAAAGGGGAAACACCTGTAATTCAAGGGGGAAAAAAACCCTATATAACTCTGATAAACACTGTTTTTATTATTCTTTTGATACATAGATCCCAAAATAAAACAAAAAGCTTTTCTTAAATGGAAAATAATAGAAAAAAAGATGTATCAAAAGGTATATTTAAGAATTACCTTTGCCCCACTTCAAAGGAGTCATGCTTTGAAAATTAGCTCTTATATCACTACATATTATCAGCAAACCAATCACTTTGTGCCTTTTTTCTTTTAATGATCAGCCCCAAAGTTGTCTGTTAGTGTCTTTATAAAGCAAGTAATCCACTGAATGCATGCAGACATAGCAATGAAATGTTGTTGACAATAGAGCATGAGAACTAATTTTTAATCTTTTAAATTATGATTCATGTACTTTAAAAGTAACAGTAACATTCCACTTATCCACTTATATGGAGGTCAGACTTCTGGCAACCTCTACCTTCCAGAACACAGGGATTCAAAAGTAAGAAAAAAGGCATCTGAGGAAGGCAGCAGTTTCAAAGCCCATGCACTTTACTCTTTAATCAGGGACCCTTCTTTCCCAGGAAATGATGTATAAAATAATGTAGCAAGGTCGTCAAGAAATGAGAGCTAAGGAATGAGGAGAGAATAACCACAAATACGATAATAAAGAACTATAAAAAGTCGTTTAATGTAAAGGTAAACCATCTTGTAAGATAACGTCATCTGAGGGCATTATCATATTAAAACACAGTGCAATAACTGACACTCATAATGTTGATTCCAAGTCATGACAATATATTTAAATTATCTTCAAGTATATTTTACTTAGAATATAAGAAATTCTATAATGTCAAAGAGTACAGAACCACCTAAGATGGTTAAAATTTTTTAAGATTAATTCTTAAAAAGGCAAGCTTCAGTTATATAAAAATTCATTTATGTGAAATATCAAATATTCTTCAATGATACTAGATAAGTAAGGTGTTACTGTGTTGGCTTCCAAGTGAGCTGAAAATAAATTAAAGGAAAAAGTGGTAAAGGTCAAAGAGCACAAGCTTTTTTTGATGGAGGTTAACATAAATTCATATGCTATACTAAAAAAAATGTAAAATGGAAATTGGAAAAAATGCAATTCATCTAAATGTGAAAACTGTAAATAAACAGAGAATGATGGCACTAAGAAATAAGAGGCCACAATGGAAACCAGGAGAACTGCAGAGCAATGTAGATCAAAGAAAAGAGGCAAGTGGTCAGTGATAAGCCCAAACACAGTCTGTGGCTGAGAGCAGCCAGGATATCACTGCATTCCAGCCTGAACACTTGAATAGCCTCCTGTTATGTCTTCAGAAGGGTTTTTAGTATAACTTAGTAACAGCCAATTAGCCATCTTAATTTCTCATTTCTGATTTCATGCTCACCAGGCAAAACTGAACACATTAGTTTGTTTATCCAGGTAAATACTTTACTGAATGAGGGTGACACCTGGCTACCAATAACACCAGGGTCAAATGTGACAAAGGACACTGTAAAAGAACCAATAGTATTCTGTTTCATAACTCAGCCTCTTTTAAGTTTGATCGGCATGACAGGTCTTCTAGGGCCTAATATCCTTTATTGACCAACTCTCAAATTCTCATACCAATAGACCCTGGAGAACAGATGACCATGCCAAGTATCATGAAGCTCAATGAAATCACCTCTTTCTTGAAACTACAGTGATTTGGTACATAAAGAGTGCATTCCATTAATAATTACTATATTCACAGAAGGCAGCTTGCCTGTAGTAATGAAAAATATTCATCCTGTAAATGCATCACTTGCTCACTTTCTAAGCAGCCAAGTGGTATTGCTCATTTGTATCTTGAGAACGGGCAAGAGTATTCATATCGGTACCATTTCAGATTTCTAGTCATGTTAGTCATCTGGTTTTAATTGCACTGAAAAATAATTAACAGGAGGAAAAGAAAATAGCAATTCCCAAATGTCATTTTATGGTAATATAATCCCCCCCAAAGCCCTTAAACAACAAAAGTGTCTTTTCTAAAAGTATTTTTTGGACAACAAATTTTTAGGAAAACTAATTTTAAAGACCAATGACAAGCAAGTCATTTAGAAGTGTTTAATCAGGAACTATGTGGTTCTAGTTTAGTCACAGAAGAGGTATATTTTTAAAAAAGCATTTGCTTCCCTTCTTGGACAAACTTTTAGTCTTCAATAAATAAATAAATAAATAAATAGAACATTTGTGGAGTAGCTACAGTCTAGTGTGTGTCTGCTTTTGTCCCCTTTCACAACAGCTCCAGCTCACTGTCTGACACAAGAAGTCCCAGACTGGCTAGCAACAAGTAACAAGATATTTTAGGATCTCCATGCGTATCTCTGAAGAACAGTGCTTTATATCAATATGGGTTATTTCAGCCCTTCAATCCTTAAAACCCCTTGTCATCAGTCAATTTCTAGAGATGTAGGATGAAAATATCACAACAATCATTAACAGATGATTTAAGATGCTATAAAACAAAATTTTGAGAGGACCATCTGAAATTGTTTCACTGTTTGTCATACCCTAGATTATAGTTCAAAGCAGATCCAGGAAAATTTCCAAGTATAGCAATACAGAGCAGTTATCATGCAAAAAGAGAAACAATGAAGAAAAGGGGAGGGGATAACCTTAGAAACTAAGGTAAGCCAAATCCTTAAAAATACAAAGTTTGGGTACACAAGAAATATAACTCACTTTGAAGGTGTAGAAGGGCTGGTGATGCAGGAATTCACCATTTGAGAGGCTTTCAATGGTCTAGAACTATTAGAAAATTAGAAAATATATAATGTATATAATTACATTATTAACATATATATTTAACTTATAAAATGAATTATTCTGTACTATAGACCTTTATATATCTTTTAAAAAATCAAACATTTATACTACTTTTACTAGCTACAGAGGCCAAAAGAGAAAACAAAATACTACCTCTGGCCTCTCCCTGATCCAATGACCTTATTAAATAAAGAGCAATGGAAACAAAGCCACAAAGGTAATGCATAAAAAACAGCTTGGGAAAAATTATCTGAGAAAGTACTTTATTAAGCAATAAAATAATAACAGCTCTCATTTTTTGAGGACTTACTAGAGGTCACGTACTACAGTAAGAGTGTATGTGTTTCCCACCATTTAAGTTCACAACAACCCTTTTATTTTCCCTACAAATAGGTCAAGGAATTTGTCCAAAGTCTTAAAGCTATTAAATTATAGTCAGGTAGCCTGGTTTCAGGCCTGTGATATGTATAAAGAGCCTACACTGATGGTTTGATATAGTACTACTGCCAGAAAGAGTAATAACTCTACCAGCAGAGGGCAGTTGCATCAAGCAAAACAAAAAACAAACAAACAAACCCCAGAAGAACCAAAAACCACATATATTCCAAAGAAAGGCCTTAAGACAAAAATCCAGATACACTAATAATCGCTGGGAACATGTCTTTATTAGTAGACTTGTTAACGCCTTTAGTATAAATATATACAATGTAGTATATATTTCAATTGTTAACCCAGGAGAAACACACTTTTACATAACTGTATCAATTCACATTAGCAAACGCTCATTCACTTTCTGAAATACTTTCTACTTCACTTTCTACTTTAGCCAAGAAACTTGGCTCTTCCAGTCACTAACCATATGACTTTAAGAAAATTACTTCCTCCTCCCTGAATTTCTTCTGTAAAATTTAGAATTTAGAAAAAATCTGTAAAATCCTTTTCACCTCTAAAGTTCTAAACTTTATGATTATCGAACTAGAGTTCAGGTATAAAAAAGAACTACAATATATGGCTCCAAAGTAATGCAAGTATGCAGAAGAAAGTTCAGAGAAGTCCTAAGGTTTTCCCAGAATACACGATGAAACAAAATAAAAATTAAAGGTTACTTCTTTTCTCATGTAAAAATTTCTAGCAGCCACTCAAGTTCTATACTTCTATTGGTAATAATACATTTATGAAGATATAATCTATTTTTGGGACCCCAGTATAACATTTAATATCCTGTTTCCCAGATTTGAATATCCTAAAGAGTCAGTAAAGACATTTGTTAAAAATACTGAGTCGTGAGTCCTATCTTAGATCTAATGAAACCGAACTTCTAGGGAAAGAACACAGGAATCAGTATTTTAGTGTTCAGGTGACTCTTACGAGCATGCAAAGTAAGTTTATATTCCCAACATGTATCAAACTGTTTTCTAGTGATCTAAAAGCATAAGAGCATTGCCTAAAAAGATGACTAATTAATTACGAAAGGCAACCAATGTACTTGGAAGAATTCTGCTTAAGCTTTTTATTACTTCAATTTATTAAATTTATTACTTCAGTTACCTCAAGGAGGCAGTAATTTAACACAAAATCCCAAAATAAAGCCAAATTAAAATGGCCTCTTGGTATGATTTTACACAGGAATTGTGTTATTTACCTAGCTCAGTCATTCTTTGGATTAGATTACTAAAATGTTTCTACTTGAAAAGCAAAGGCGAAGATGTTCTCTCAAGGACTTACATTGCCATATGTGCACTCCAACCAAGGGGGAAGGGTGGTTTTGTATTTTCAGTGCAATGAGATGACAGGGTCAGGTATCTTGGAATGATGACTTGCTGCCCAATCTTGTTGTTAAGCGAGAGAGTGATATTGAAGCTATATCGCTTCAAATGAAGAATGAGGATCCTGAAAACAGGAAATGATGACATTACTAGTTTGTACATAAAAGAGGTAGCTCTCATAGGTAAAAACAGATCACAGTAACTATGTTAGATAGCTCTTGATTTAAAGAATACATTTGACCAAACTAAACATTTGGCCAAAGAACATCTACTAAATACCAGCCATGTGCTAGGCATTGTGCTAGGCACTAAGAATACAAATAAAGATAAAACACTGCTATTAGATGTATGTAGGTTAAATACAACATTCCTGGAGAAACAAAACACATCAACCCCCACCCCCACATCCAATAGTAACACTAAATTTTTAAATACTAATATTAATATTGCATTAAATTCTTAAATTATTTACTTCAATGTTATGTAGCTTTATAAAACAGCTGTTATAATTTTAACTAAAGTGTCAAAACAGTCTTATGTTTGATGGTAACAGTGAGTTATTTCAAGATGATTTCTGACAAGTATTCTTATTTCAGTAAATTTTCTCTGAAGAAAGCTAAAAGAGAAATAGAAAAATTTTTTCCACTTAGAAGTTCTGCAAAATTTCATGGCACATCTGGTTTATGGGTCTGAAAAGGCTTTTAGTTGTTAAAAACACTTTTTTAAAAAAAGGTGTATTCCTTTTATTTTTTATCTTTTGTTGTCTTTGTTTTTTAAAATTATTTTATTGTTGTTCAATTACAGTTTTCTGCATTTACCCCCTACCCTACCCCCTCACCCCAGCCAAACTCACAGTCCTCCCTGGCTTCCACCCCCACCCCGCCCTTGGTTTTGTCCATGTGTCCTTTATAGTTGTTCCTAAAATACTTCTTTTTAGTTACTATTGTGGCAACCATTTCACCTCTGATACAGAGCATAATCTTTCCCTGATGGACTAGTTACACTTCACAGTGTACAAGAACACTTCAATTGCCAAATTTCAGAATTCTTATGAGAATAAATCTCAATTCTAGGCAAAAACAGCTTCTGATTTATGGTAAACTGTTTCCTTTCTTACCATATACATATACCTTCATCACAAAAGCCACAACCTCAAAAATTTGTAAACTGTTGTTATCAACAGTGTTTTTCTTTCAAAAAGCATGCCACAGAATTCATAACCTTTAAATTCACAACTTGAGAAAACACAAGGATACAACTAATGTGAAAAAACTAAAATTAATATCAGATGTCAAATATTTTTACTAAATTTTCAAATAATCATACCAAAAATAAAAGGTAGCAAGAAAGAGACAGCCAATATAGTTAAAATTACTGATTTGTACAGATGGGACGGACTAGAAATGAAAAGATTTGATAAAGATGCCAGACCCTTCAAGAATAGTAGTAGACTGGCTCGAATAGTGAAATGAACAAAAATAAAGTCAGTCCAATATTAGGATTTATGATACAAAGTCTTTTGTTTTACGTAAATTTGGAATAAGTTAACCTTTAACATAAGTGACCTACTGGAAAAAAAAACGAAGGAGGAAAATTTCCCTCAGCCTTTTTTTCTACTTTGAAAGGCCAAGTAGGTAGGCAACTGGAAAGGGAACAGACATTCAGCTTGCCAGTTCAAACACATATTTTTAATTGTACACCGACTTCCTTCGTGAATGACAGCTGGTAATAATCCTTTGCCTTAATATTTGTTCCCTTACCCTCCTACCTCAAAACACAAATGGCAAAGGGCAAGTCTCTTAAGTAAGAAATGTATACCACGGTCAATATAGTAATAGTGTTATGAGTCAGAAAGTCATTTCTTTAAAAAAATTTCATTTTCCAGAAAAGAGCAGATTCTGAACTGTAAGAGATCTAGTCTCTAGAGGCTAGGTTCCAGAAACTCCACACTTAAGTCTTAGAAAAATTGAAACTAATGAAAGAAAGTAAAGCACTCTGCAGGCAAAGTGCCATATAAGTACTTAATGTTAATAATAACCTTTTTATGGTTGAGATCTATTCCTGGAAAGAACTAAAAGCTGTCCTATAAGCACATAATAATTTTTCTAGCTAGTCTGGTTTTACATTTACTTATAAGAAACTAATACAATTTAAATTAATATCATTCCTAATTCAGAATTCTTTATTTTTATAGAAAGCTAATCAACTTATAAGATTCTCTGAATAAAGGAATGCACAAACTACAGAAAATTACTTTTCTTATTTTAATCTCACATGTGTATGTCTGTAGCAGATTTTTACTGAGTTTGGGATAAGAGAGGGAAGAACTACAGGACAACACAGGACAATGAATTATAACTGAATGTTATACATTACTGAATTAAAAACCTACCAGCTATTCCCTATCATTCCAGAGTCTCATTGACCAAGTCCTCTTATTGTCATCATTTGGGACTCTTAAATTCCTTCAACATTCCAAATCCTCCTCCTTTCTTCTGCATTCCAAATTTGCACCCTCTACCTTCTTCATATTTCAGCTGTGCTGACTCTCTTTACCAATCCATTCTGTTAAACCTCACTTATTCAGTAATACTTCTAAGATCGTTAAAAAGGAAAAATTAAAGAGTACTTAATTTTACCTGGGCAGCCTGTTAAATTTGTGCCTGACAAGAGCACACTTCCCATTACACTTCTCACAGGAATACTCAAGTTCTTCTGCCTGGAGAAAGACAGGAGGGAAAAATAAAGAAGCATGAAGCTGAATCAGCATTACCTTATTAAATGCCACTAATCTTCTCTCGTCATACTACTTCAGTGGAATGACAGCTACGACTAGTTTAATTGTTTCTAGAGTCACAAACCTTACTAAATTAAGACCTAATCTCCAAAATATAGTTACAATATCATATCCTATTTCAGAATTCCTATTTCCTTTTTTTTTTAAATCAAAGAAACACCTCAATCTATGACAATAACTAGATTGTACAGCAGCAGATTCTCAACCTTTCCCCATGAATACACAAGAACCACTGGCAACGGTATATCCAAACTTAACATGTGGCCACAGCAAATAAGATCACCTTCAGGTTAGTTGAAGTTTCTGGTCTGTTAGGTGTAACTACCCCTTTCTTATAATGGAACTCCATCTTCTGGTAACAGCTCACTAAAAACAACTGCTCTAAAAGTACCAAAGTTTGGGGTGGATATCATTACCTAGAGAAAACTGAAACAAGAAATCCTTAAAAAATGGGGGTAAAGATACCTAAGAAAAGCTTCAAATTCTACGGTAATTACAAGAATAGTAAGGAATGATCAAAACAAAAGGAAAAGCAGAGTATCTTTGGGTGGAGCTAAATGTTATCATTTAAAGAACAGAAAGGTTTTTTAAACTTTAGGAAGACAATCCTATTCATTTGCTACAATAAAACAAGAACCACTATTATAAAGACAAAGAGTTATAATCCTGCCCTAGCTGGTGGTCAGTGGATTGAGCATGAGCTGTGAACCAAGGGGTTGCTGGTTGATACCCAGTTAGGGCACACGCCTGGGTTGTGGGCCAGGTCCCCAGTAGGGGCCACATGAGAGGCAACCACACGTTGATGTTTCTTTCCCTCCCTTTCTCTTTTCCTTCCCCTCTCTAAAAATAAATAGATTAAATCTTTAAAAACAATTTAAAAAAAAAAGAGTTATAATCCTGGCAAATTTCCATCAGTTGTAAGAACTGCTACACAACAGGTCCCAGAATATCTGTAACAGTATATCACATACACAAATATACAGCTTTGTATAAAACTGACTCTTCTTTGTTGTTTCTAACAGGGTACATACAATCTAAGGGAAGCAAAGAATATTTTTTTAATCCTCAGATTTTAGTACACTCACTTATATAGTGTCTTCAATTTTAACCCACATTACCAAATTTTAGCATGTGTCACTTCTTATGCTTCCAATTAGTATTTGTTTATAAGGTTGTCCAAAACACTTGCTGTTGAGTCAAATGTATAATCTACTTAAGCAATCAATTTTCTTCAATGAGTTAACAATGAGATTTATGAAACTTTTAAAAATATCATTTATAAATTATTTTTCACTTGTTTTCCCTTGCAAGAATTTTGTCCAAATTATGCCGTAAAGAAACCAACTTCAAACATAATAATTTATGATACATAAAATTTAATTATGTGAAAATACCAAAAGATACTACTTGCCCTAAAGAAAAGATCAAGAGAATCTTGAATTGACCGTGGAGGGAGTGGCTTTTTCCTTCGAGGAAGGTCGATGGAGAGGTCATTAAACTGTTCTCTTTTGGGAATAATCTCTCCACATCTGTAAGAATAAAAGACGACAAATCAAAGCATTCAGAAGCCTAACTGCAATACAAAATAAACACAAATATACTTCAGAAACACTGTTCCCCTACAGAACTCATCAAGTACTGACAGACTATGACTAGGCATAAGAAATATGCAACATTTAAGACATGTTTACTTTAACCCTTATTAAATAAACACAGGCAAAATCTCAACTGCAAGTATTTAAGTACTTTCTTAAAATGTGAAAAGGCCCCTAGGTACCACGATTCGGGCATTTTTGGGGGAAAAAAAAAAGGCAGGAAGCTACTTTGGTTAGAACAGAATGAGCAAGAAGAAGATTGGAAGATGAAGTCAGAGAGTTAACTAGGGATAAGGGCTGCTCAAAGATTATCATAAAGAGTTCTGTAGACCACAGTAAGGATTTCAGCTTTTACGGGTTACAAAGAGAGGGATGACATGAACTAATTTCCATTTTAAATGATCACTTTGACTAATGTGTTTAAAACAGACCACAGAGAAAAAAGAACAGAAATACAGAGACCAGTTTAGAAGGAAAGCAACAATCCAGGCAAGAGATGATAGTAGCATAGTCCAAAGTAGTGGTGGCAGTGGAGGTAGCAAAAAGGGGTCAGACTCTGGATGTACTGTGAACAGCTGAAATGGTTTGCTGACATTAGATGGAGGGGTGCAGGAAAAAGAAAAGAGTTCAGAAATACACCACATTTCTAGAACTGTCATTATTGAGATGGGGAAGGAGGTTTTACAGGGCATATTAAATACTTGAATTTTAGATATTTTAAGTTCTTCAAATGGAGAGTTCATAATTCTTCATATTTGAGAATATATTATCAATATATTGAAATGCCATATAATAATTAAAAACCAGGCAATTTAAAAAAATAGGAATTTCAGCAAACTGACCAAACTAATCTACAGCAAGAAGGGAAAGAGAATAAACATGGGAAATTACATTGAGGAATAAGATATATGGAATTTTCCTTCAGCCAGAAACTAATAGTATGTTTAAAGAACAGTCTGAAAGACAATTACTACTAAAACAACGAAGGCAAGGCCTTTGTGGAGACAATTGCAGCACTGCAGCCGTAGCTCCACAGAACTGTGTAGCCTCCCACGCTCGCCAACTCCTGGGCCACTGTTCAGCCTAGCTGCCTGCTGTGCCCACATCCCGTGAGCAATGTCACTTCATGCACCAGCCCACACACGTCAACCGGACGGACACCCGACATTTGGGTGCTGCACAACTGCAGTGCCTGACTGATGCTGCTGGCACAATGCAGCAGCCACCACTTTGATGTGGTCTTTTTTTTTAATCTTTACATTGAAGACATTGTTTCATTGTTTTAGAGAAAAAAGGAGAGAGGAAGGGAGAGAAACATTGATTGGTTGCCTCCTGAACAGGTCTGTATCAGAGGTAAACCTGCAACCTAGGTATATGCCCTGACAGGGAATAGAACTGCAACCTTTTGGTAACCAGGCAACGCTCCAACCAGGTGAGCCGCACCGCCCTGAGGGTTTGATGTGGTGTTCTTTCCTCCTGTGGACATTTCTATCAGAAGCAACTAAAATTTGCCCATCAAAAGAAATTTGGTTGGTACTCCCACAATTAAATGAAATAACAATAGAAAACTCTGCTTTTCTCTTTGACTTGAACAAATTTTGTTCGGAAGGTACACTGGAAGAAAGGGAAGAATGGTTGTCTATCATATTATGGAGTTGGCCAAAAAGTTCATTTAGTTTTTTCTGTATGATAGCTCCAGCAGTGATTAGTTGTCTTTAACTTCCTTCAAAATAATTTTATTAGATTGTACTGTGACAGCTGCCACTGTCAGTGTGCATTAAAAAAAAAACTTACCAAAACTGATGAGTTTTTTGTGCAGCAGTTTTAACATTGAAGATGGAAGAAAATACACAACATTTTTGGCATGTTATGCTTTATTATTTCAAGAAATGTAAAAACAAACAAACAAACAAACAGATTTGTGCAGCATATGGAGAAGTTGCTGTGACTGATCGAACATGTCAAAAGGGGTTTGCGAAGTTTCTTGGTACTATTGACATTTTGGCCAAATAATTCTCTGTTGCACATTGGAAGATGTTCAGCAGCACCCCTGGCCTCTACCCACTAGAAGTCAATAGCAGGAGATAGCCAACATATTCAAAACACCCAAATCAATAAAGTTATTGGTGAAAATAAAAAATGTGTCTTTTATTTAATGGAAAAAACTAAACGAACCCTTTGGCTCATTTAGCCAAATATTAACTGCTGATGGGCTCTCTAGCTTTTACAAGAAGATATGCTATATTTGTAAGACCTGGACTTTTTCTTTAAAAAATAACTTATCCACTGGAGGAAAAAGGGCTGAAGAAATCACGAGTTAAGAAATGCCACAGGTTAGTGTCCACATTCCACATCACTGTTCAAAATTCTAGCCAAAAATACTAGAATGTTTAAGTGGAAGAGACCTCAGTGAACACTATCATTTTGAGCAACCTAAGAAAAGTAGATGTATATGGAAGCCAGAAAATGGAGAACAAATATATGGGTGTTGAGTATTTCTAAAGAGTTCCAGCACAAATGGAAGAAAACAAACTAAAGAAAACACTAAATTTTCAGATGAAAAAGTTCCATCATATTAAAAGCAAAATTAACAAAAAGTGTCTATACCCAGATGTACTAGTGAAACTGTGAATTTCCAATAAATAAGGAAGATTTTCAGGAAGAAATAGATTACCCACAAAATCAGGTTTCTCCTAAGTGACATAGAGTAACAAGATACAACGAAACAGTATACATAATATTTTGAGGGGGTAAGGCAACAGCGACTGAATAATTATATATTAAGTCATTTATGAAAGTCACAGAAATAATTCTCACTGATATGGAGCTGTGAAGAATTCCACTGCCTTTGAAAAACTGTATTCAGAGATGTACTATCAATAACTGGAAGAGCCCTGACCAGTGTGGCTCAGTTGGTTGGGCGTCATCCAGCAAAGGAACAGGTCACTGGTTAAATTCCCAGACAAGGCTCATGCCTGGGTTACAGGTTTGGTTCCCAATCATGGCAGATGTGAGAGGCAACTCACCAATGTTTCTCTCATTCTTTCTCCATCCCTTTCCCTCTCTCTAAAAAAATAAATAAATTCTTTAAAAAAAACTCTGGAAGATTAATTAAAATGGAACCTTTTGATATAATACAATGAACATGGAATTAAATGTAGAAAGTAAATTTGAGTAACTAATGTAAATATGGTTAAAAAGCATTGCAGAAGTTAAAAACAATTCAAATTTTGATCTATTTTGTAAAAATGCATTATTAAAAATTATTTTTTTATTTAACAAAATATGCAACTAAGAGGAACAAGTCCTTCCAGGGTAAAAAGAACAAGTATTCTCAAAGAACCTGATATTCCACACAGTGATAAAAAGAAACACACACACACCACCACCCTCTCAAAGAAGGGGTACATTCAAAATTAACTGTTATCACTAAAGCATATGACAAAACATTTAAATATGCCTTAGTTCTCAACCCACCAAGCATTTTATAAAAGATGACATTGAAAAAAGATATTTGTTTTTTCATGACACAGGAATAAAAGATAAGAATCAAAACTTCCATGACAGTTTCAATCACTTTCCATAAAGAATTAAAAAGAAAAGAAGGTTTCTTGGAGACTACTTACGCTTTACAGATAATGGAGTGCTGAACCTCAAACTCCAAATTAGTAATAACAGGGCAAGTATATACTCTGGTGGCTGAAATATCTGGTAAATTTTCTTCTCCAGGAACAGGTTCAGTTTTCCAAGTTTTATTTAATTTTTCCATATCCTCTTTTAGCTGATCTAAGCACTGACTTAGAAATTCATGAGCATCCTAAGAAGGCATAGTATCTTTAATCAGATTGGATCAAAACATTTTTTGTCACAATAACAGCTTATCAACACTGTGATTTATTAAAGCTAAGCACTTGAAAGTCAATACATTATATTAAAAAGGTCAAATTTACTCTAACAATGTACATACTTTGTGAATAAGAACAAACGGTGAATTTTATATTCTTTACTATCAGTGAGATTAGTATGAATAAGTAATTGAATCACTTGTTTTTTTTTTTAAGGTGATTTAAAAAAAATAGCCTTTGTAGCTAAAATAGCCCAAGTGGCTGCACTGATAGACCACATGTGTATTATTAAAAGATGATAAAATACATAGAAGAGTCACACTGAACCTTACCAGAAATCCTCAGGTTTTTCAACCTGTGATGAACACAACATATGTATACAAATCTCACTTTAAAATAAAAATCAGGTAACACACTAAAATCATTTCAAGTTCCCCTATTTCTAAAGTGTTTAAAAACTGTTGATACTCACATTCTGCATATAACCAGAAAATCTCTCTGCTGTAGCAGAAATGGCATTTTTAACCTTCTTGAGTAAATCTTTTTTGGTCTCTGAATTACAGGTATCTTTTTTAACCAGCAAGTGTGCAAAGCGTCTGGTAAAACAAAAGAGACAGTTTCACATGTTTTACAAAACATTGAATGGTATTATATTTTAAAGACTGTTAACATGGCACGTTAAGTTTTAAGTGTCTAACAGGGAGGGTAAGAATAGTATGGAAAATGTAGAAGCCAAAGAACTTATGACACATGGACATAAACTAAAGGGGCGGAATGTGGGAGGGAGGGGGTGTGCAAGGTGGAGGGGAGTGAAGGGGGAAAAATGGGACAACCGTAATAGCATAATCAATAAAACATATTAAAAAATTTAAGTGTCTAAAACTCCATTATTCTATGACCAATAAGGTGAAAGGCTACTTAATAAGTATGTAACAGTTACCTGATAAGTGCATTGGGTGGAATTTTCTTCCATGGGATACCTTGCTTAAGCAAGTCATTTGCAAATGACTGGAGTGAAAACAGAGATTGTAAAATAGCATTCATGTAGCAGGTATTTCCCAAGTTGGAGAAGCTGAAAACAAACAAAAAAACTTTTGAAGACAATGGTAGTTCCTAAAGAATGTTCACTAGAGCAGGAGTTCTCCAGTAAAGCATGTATCAGAATCACCTGGAGGGCTTATTAAAAGACATATTGCTGGGACCCAACTTCAGAGTTTCTCATTCTGGACAAAGTAGGTGCAAAAACATGCATTTCTAATAGGATCTCAGTTGATGGTGATGCTGCTGGTCTGGGGATCACACATGAGAACCACTACATTATAACACTGTAACAATTTAGCTTTATCTCAAGTAAGATCATGCACTTTCAAAGGAACACTAAAAAGGACTGGGCCTGACTGAAGTAGCTCAGTTGGTTGGGCATCGTCCTGTGAACCTAGCTGCTGAGTATTTCTGATTGGGGTGCATGCCTGGGTTGTAGGTAAGGTCCCCTGGGGTGTGCGTGGAAGGGAACCAATGGATATTTCTTTCTCACACTTGCCCTCTCTTTCTTCCTCCCTCCCCCTCTCTAAAAAATAATTAATAAAATAAAAAAGTAAAATTTAAAAACATACACCATATTTTTCAGACCATAAGACACACCTAGGTTTTAGAGGAGGAAAATAGGAAAAAGACTTTTTGAAGCAAAAACTGTGATAAAATATTTAATAACATAATATTTCACCAATATAAATGTAAACAGAACTCAACAGCAGCATTAACCATTATTCCTCCCAAATGGAGGGGGTGGGGGTGCGTCTTATAGTCCAAAATATATGGTATATACATAAAAAGGACTGGGACTTATCCAAAGAGCTACTGTTCTTAGAACCACTGGGTCATAGAATACAAGGTGGGGCAACAGTAGGTTTATAGTTGTGAGTACACAAAACAGTTTATTCTTGTATTATTATTTCTTAATCACTGTATTATTTCCTACAGGAACAACTGTAAACCTACTTTTGCTCCACCCTGTACATGTTATGTTTATCTTTAATGGGTACTACACCACTATTTTTTTAAAGGTTTATTTTTTTCTCATTTGAGCACATGTTCATTGACTTTTAGAGAGAGGGGAGAGAGAGAGAAGCATGGATGTGAGAGAGAAACATCAGTCGGTTGCTTCTCACACATGCCCCAATAGAGGACTGAACCTGTAATCTAGGTAGCTGCCCTGACTAGGAATTGAACCAGTGACCTTTCCTGTACAGGATGACTCTCCAAACAACAGAGCCACACTGGCCAGGGCCAAAGTACCTATTTTAAAAAATTTTTATTTGGAGATATTCTCAAACTTTTAGAAAAGCTACACAAAAATAATATTCTTTACCTAGATTCACCAACTGTTAACCTTTTGCACTATATGCTCTATCATTTCACACTGCTCTGATTTTCCACCGAACCATTTGAGATTAAGTTGCAGAAATCATACCCCTGTCAGCTGATTTCTCAAAAGAGACTTTACAGGCAAGAAGGGGCTGGAAAGAAGTATTCCAAGTCATGAAAGACAAGGACCTACATCCAAGACTGCTCTATCCAGCAAAGCTATCATTTAGAATGGAAGGGCAGATAAAGCGCTTCTCAGATAAGGTCAAGTTAAAGGAGTTCATCATCACCAAGCCCTTATTTTATGAAATGTTAAAGGGACTTATCTAAGAAGATAAAAAAAAATCATGTACAGTAAAATGACAGCAAACTCACAATTACTAACAATCACATCTAAAACAAAACCAAAAGAAACTAAGCAAACAACTAGAACAGGAACAGAACCACAGAAATGGAGATCACAGGGAGGGTTATCAACAGGGGAGTGGGGTGGGGAGAGAGGGGGTAAAGGTACAGAGAATAACTAGCATAGATAGTAGGTAGAATATAGACAGGGGGAGGGCAAGAATAGTATGGGAAATGTAGAAGCTAAAGAACTTATGACACATGAACTAAAGTGGGGGAACGTGGGTGGGAGAGGGTGTGCAGGGTGGAGGGGAGTGAAGGGGGGGAAATGGGATAACTGTAATAGCATAATCAATAAAATATATATATATATATATATATATATATATAAAGAAATCATACCCCTTTAGCTCTAAATAGTTCAGGGTGCATTTCATAAAAACAAAAATATTTCCTTATATAATCAGAGTATAGCATTATGAAATTTAATGCTAATAAAGTATTCTTATTTACTACACTTTCTTTAATCCAGTTTTGTCCAATAACCCAAAACAGCAGTTTTTTTCCCTCTCTCTAAATACAAGATTCAGTCCAGGATACCAATGTATTTAGTTTTCATTTCTCTTTAGTTTGCTTTAATCTGGAATAATTCTTCAGCTTTCTCTTCTATGACACGGACATTGGTGAATATAGTTCCCTCCCATCCCTGGTTTTTAATGGACTGTTCCTCATACTGGGTTTTCTACTTCATCATGATGAGATTTCAACCAGTCTGGAAGAGTACACAGTAATGCACAGTAATACTGTGTCCTCGCAAGGATACCACATCCAGAGGCATGTGATGCGTGTGCTGATCACTGGTGACGTCAATTTTGAACAGCCTTAAGAACTTCATGTCACACTATGAGAAAGTATCAGGGTATGGAATTATCCTATCACCATAAACAATGAAAAACAAACAAACAAACAAACAGAAACTGGACAAAATGTTGGACAATGGGCAGCCCAGGACTGTGATCCTTAAAAGAAGGGAAACAGAGTCAGCTGTACCATTATGCCAGCTTTCAGTTTACGGGGCAATTTGACAACTGCAGTCCAAGCAGATAACCCAAACAGAACTCAGAAATCTTGAGTTGAAAGAAACTGGGAGTTTGATAGGCTGAGACTGCTAAAACTTCAGGACCCAAAAGGAGGGAGATATGCAAAGAAGAGCTCCAGATATCTACATAGAAGACTGAGCGTTCAGCTAAATAGCAATCTGTGCATGCTTAGGGTGAAGCCCCATGACACCAGGCAGAAGAACTTCAAGGAAAAGAATGATTACTGGGGAGTTATTAGCCAATTTCTCATGAAGGTCTCATGAAGAACCTAAAATTGTTTGAGTTGCCACTAGTCAGAGGGAATCAAGAGACCTAGATGAATTCATAGGGTACTAGTAGAAACCCCCAAGGGTCCATGCTCTAGGGAAGGAATGAAATTAGCCTTTGAGGAAAGGCCCCTTGAGATTTGACCCCAAAAAGCTGAACTACAAGTCTTAAAATAACCAAATCTAATCGCAGACAGGGATATTAAAAGTTATAAATATGCTTCATGTGATTAAGAATGTGAAGGAAAACATAAACACAATGAGGAAAAAAGTAGAAGACAGTTAAAAGCCCAAAATTAAACTTCTGGAGATGAAAGCACAATATTTGAAATGAAACTTTTACTGAATGAGAGTAATAGCATATTAAACACCAAAGGAAATATCAGTGAACTTTAAAACTCAGCAATATAAAATATCAAAAATGAAGTAACTATATACCTTAATATAAAAATTATATTTTATATAATTTAAAGTACATTTATATACTTTGTAAAATATTTAGTATGTAATTATATTTTATATAATCTTTTATATCCTTACATATTCTACTTTATTGGGTATCAGGATGGCAATCCCTGCTTTTTTACTGTTTCCATTAGACTGCTAAACCTCTCTTCTTTCCTTTATTTTAAAACTCTTAAAATCACTGTTCTAGGATTATCTCTAGTACACAGCAACAGTTTAGTTTTGCTTTATGAGCAAATGTGAAAACATTCTTCTTTACCATATGAGTTAGCCCAATCACATTTCTTGATATTACTGATATATCTGGAATAAACTCTCCTATTTTGTTACAATTTTACTTACCTATGTGGTGTGTTTTAGAAATATTTCTTTCATTGTAAGAAATATTTGTATTTTTTTATTTTATTAGTTATATCTGTATTTATACTTTTCTTCCCTGTCTCTATAGTTTATTTTTTAATCGTGGTAAAATACATGTAACATAAAATCTACCATTTTGAGTGTGTAATTCAGTGGCATTAAGTACATTCATAATGTTGTGGAACCAGCACGACATTCTATTTTCAGGCATTTTTCATCTTCCCAAACAGAAACTCTGTCCCCACTAAGTAACAGGTTAAGTCCCCATTCCCCTCTCCCAACCTCTGGTAGCCTCTATTCTACTTCCTATCTCCACGAATTTGACTCCTCTAGATACCTCATACAAGTGAGATCATGAAGTGTTTGTCCTTTTGCATCTAGCTTGCTTCATTTAACATGACATCCTCAAGGTTCACCCATGCTATGGCATGTGTCAGAAGTTTCTTCCTTTACAAATAAATTTTTTTAAAGTATTTTATTGATTATGCTATTACAGTTGTCCCATTTTTTTCCTCCCCTTCATACCTGTCTGGTACTCTTCTTCCCTTAGTTCATGTCCATGGGTTGTACATACAAATTCTTTGACTTCTCCATTTTCTATATTATTCTTAACCTCCCCATTTATTTTGTACCTACCAATTATGCTTCTTATTCCCTGTACCTCTCCCCCACTCTCCTCCTGCCCTCTCCCCACTGATAGCCCTCCATGTGACCTCCATTCCTGTGAATCTGTTCCTGTTCTAGTTGTTTGCTTAATATTTGTTTTTAGGTTCAGTTGTTGATAGTTGTGAGTTTGTTATCATTTTACCGTTCATAGTTTTCATCTTTTTCTTACATAAGTCCCTTTAGGGCTTGGTGATGAACTCCTTTAACTTGACCTTATCTGGGAAGCACTTTATCTGCCCTTCTATTCTAAATGATAGCTTTACTGATCAAGTAATCTTGGATGTAGGTCCTTGCTTTTCATGACTTTGAATACTTCTTTCCAGTCCCTTCTTGCCTGCAAGTTTTCTTTTGAGAAATCAGCTGACAGTCTTATGAGAACTCTTTTGTAGGTTAACTCTCTTGCTCTTTTCACTTGCTGCTTTTAAGATTCTCTTTTTTTAAATTTTAATTGTTGTTCAAGTACAGTTTTCTGTAGATTCTCTCATCTTTAATCTTGGGTAATTTAATTATGATGTGTCTTCCTGTGTTCCTCTTTGGGTCCAACTTATTTACAACTCTCTGAGTTTCCTGGACTTGTATGTCTATTTCCTTCACCAGATTGGGGGAGTTTTCTTTCACTATTTTTTCAGGTAGGTTTTCAATTTCTTGTTCTTCCTCTTCTCCTTTTGGAACCCCTATGATTTGGATGTTGCAACATTTAAAATTGTCCTGGAGATTCCTAAGCTTCTCTTCATTTTTTTGAATTCTTCTTTCTTCATTCTGTTCTGAATGTTTATTTCTTCCTTCTGTGAGTTCCAGTTTCCTTACCTTCACTGTAGGTTCCCTGTATATTATCCTTTATTTCACTTTGTATAGCCTTCACTTCTTCCTTTATTTTGTGACTATACATAATCATTTTTGTGAACATCCTGAATGCCAGTGTTTTGAACTCTGGCATCAGATAGATTGACTATCTCCTCATCACTTAGTACTTTTTCACAGGGTTTTGATCTATTCATTTGGGCCATATTTCTTGGTCTCAGTGCACCTGTTATATTGTAAAGGGCAGGGCCTTAGATATTCAACAGGGAGGTGCAGCCCACTCCTCTGCCTTGTGGCCCTATATGTAGGGGAAGGGGTCAGAGAAGGAACAGTGCCGCTTGTTTGGCTCTCACCCTGCTTTCAGTCACTTTCCCTGCTTCCCACAGGCAGATTGTGCCCTTTCAGGTACTGCCCTGGTGCTAATTCCTGGGCGGGCGGGCAAGCTTATGTATGTTCCAGGACCCTGTGGGTCCCTCCAATGGACTCTCCTGTGAGATGGGTCGTTTCTCCCACTGTAGCAACCCCCACAGATTTTTACAGCCAGAGGTTTTTGAGGCTTTCTTTTCCCATGCTGGAACCCTGAGTTGTGCGGTCTCCCCAGTTGTTCTTTCTGGTTTATCCCCAAGCAAATCTGCTGCCTTGCTGTACATCCTCTGTATCCCTCCTAACAGTCTGAATTAATGTTTCTTTTTTAACTCCTTGGTTGTTGGACTTCCATACAGTTCTATTTTCTGGCAGTTCTGGTTGTTTTTCGTGTTTCAGCTAAGTCAACTCTTACATGTCCTTTTTCATGGATTTCAGGTCTCTTAAGCATCTTGACCCTGTCAGTACCTTACTTAAAACAGTAGGCAATGGGAATACTGATGGAATCTGGTTTGTTTCTTTATTTAGAAGGTAAGTTATACATCGTTTTCAAGAAACTTGATGAAAGAAAGGATGAACATAGATTTCATGCCAATCTAAGCTTTTAAGTATGCAAGCTGGAGAAAACAGGTTTGAAATGAAAGGTGAGGGTAGTCTCACCTGGCAGTTTTCTATTCTTTTTTTTTTTTTAAACAAGTCCTCTGTCCTGAGTACATAGCCAACTTGACATAGTACACTCTAATGCCTGAAAAAAGTGTGAAAAGAGGAAAACTGTATTTCTAGAGATTGGTACAGATACTACACAAAGATTAAGAAAATACAGAAGGTAGAACGGGAGACTGGAGCACCAAAGGTAACTCTTAAGGGCATCAAAAGACTCTGAAGGAGGTGGATGACAGAGACCAGAAGCAGATTATAAAATAAACAAAGAAGGCTATAAAAGTGAGACAAATAAGGTCAAAGTAGACAAGATCTGGATGAAAAATGATCATAAAATGGGACGGGTAAGACTCATATAACAATTTGAGGCAGACCAATCAGAATGAAGACCAAAAGAAATTAAGAATTAATTGAAAGGTAAACATTTTAGAAGACAGAGCAGAAAAGAAGAGGCTCAGAGAAAAGAACAGTAAGCAAAGAAGTGAAATGTTTTCACTACAAATTTTATGCTGTTTTCTGTTAAGATATGAAGCATATAAACTACATATGGATAAGCCAAATTGGTAAACACCACTCATTCAAGTAAAAAAATTATCTTAAAGCTGGTAGAAAAACAGAGTAATTTAAGTAAAATTAAAAACAAACAAGCCAATAGGTTAGCGGAAGGAATTTGGTAAGTGTAATCAAAGATTTCGCTTGACTGATGTGGCTTAGTTGTTTGGGCATTGTCCTATAAAAGTAAAGGTTGCTGGTTCCATTCCCAGTCAGGGCACACGCCTCTGTTGCAGGTTTGGTCTCTAGTAAGGGTGTATATAAGAGGCAACCAACAGATGTTTCTCTCTCACACTGATGCTTCTCTCCTTCCCTTTCCCTGTCTCTAAAAATAAATAAAATCTTTAAAAAAAAATTCAAAGTGCCTTCCTTCGTCTTAACAATTCTACTTCCAAGAATATATACTATAGGGAAATTCCAACAAATATTAAAAACATGAATGTAAAAATGTTCATTTTAGTCTTGATTATAATGGAAAAAAATCTAAATGCATACTAGCATGGTTGAAGGCTATATATTAATAATGAGGATGTTCACGATTAATGTGCAGTGAAAAAAATGAGGAAACAGATAAGTAACATAGCACAGTGCTTAAGAATGCAAGTAGAGTCCAACTGCCTAGATTTACTACCGCTGTACTACAGACTATGTATCATCTTGAGCAAGTTAACTAACTTCTCCAAGGCTTAGGAACTTAATCTATAAAAGCAGACTTTTAATACAGCTAACTTACTGAGCTGTTACAATGATTTAAAGAGAAAAAAAAATCCATTTAAGAACATAGCACAGAGCCCTGGCTAGTGTGGCTCAGTGGATTGAGTGCAAGCCTGTGAACCAAGAGGTTGCTGGTTCAATTCCTAGTGAGGGTGCATGCCTAGGTTGCAGGCCAGGTCCCTGGTTGAAGATGTGAGAGAGGCAAATGATGAATGTTTCTCTCCCTCTCTTTCTTTCCCCTTCCCCTCTCTCTAAAAATAAATAAATAAATAGATGGATAAATAGATAAATAAATAAATAAATAAAATCTTAAAGAATGTGATGTCTGGCTACCCCATGAAGTAATCTAAAAATTGTGCAGCCAGACTTCACATTAAAACCCCCAAAAAAACTCTGCACAAGTATATGGCACATAATAAACATTTAGGTAAGATATTATTATTATTATACTATGATCTTATTTTTGTGTTGAATAAAAATATACGAATAAAGGGACTGGGGAGGATACAAATAAAACTTAATACTGAATTATCTCAGAAGTAGGAAGAAATATATGGGATTGGAGATTACTCATTTTCTGCTTTACGATGAATATTTTATATGTATATATATATTCAAAGTTCAAAAATTTGACTAGATAATGAATTTATTTATGGATGTGATAAATCTTTAATAAATGAGCAAATATTTTATAACTATACTTAATATGACTCCTTTCATCATTATTTTTTATACCAATCAAACATACTTCAGTTGAATCACTTTATAAAAAGAAAGCAAAATAAAGAAATTTACCTACCCCTGAAGTTGCTGTTGGTGAGAGGAAAGGGGTACTCTTGGTTTGTTCCAGCCAGTATAATCTTGATTACACCTCAGTTTTTTAACAGAAAGAGGAGTTGGCTGAGGAAGAAATCCCAAACTTCTTTTGGCAGAGGGAATCTGGCTTGAAACATTAGTCCTTAAAAAAAAAAGAAAGAAAGAAAGAAAATGAAGAAGCAAAAGAATTTTAAATGCTGCTTTTTCCCCCTAATAGATTCAGAGGAGCCAATGTCTAAGGAAAAAAAAATCTAAATTTGGGGAAACATCAGTAATAATGATCAATTAAGGAAAAATTCCACAAGTTCAAGTCTGTTGACAGACTGAAGAGGCAGGTAATATTGTACCTACTTAACCTACACTCAAAATGATCCAAGTAAATGGCTTAATAAAAACTACAAATATAGTTTTACTTTATCTTCACTTTTATCTACTTTAAGAATATCATGCATTAGTTTACCTAGCCTTAAAAAAAACTTGGGCAGTTAACTTTTTCCACTATTACAAAAAAATAACACGACCAATACTACCCAGTCTCTTTGAGAACTTCCTCCAGTTTACATGCTGAGAAGTGAAAATGTTAGAAGTATTTTTTATTTTCCTAAGATAGTGTGATTTTTTCCAAAAATCCACCAATAGTGAATTTCCATTTCTTCACATGGTCTCCCATTATATTACTACCAATCTAATGAGTAAAACATGATCTCATTGTTATTTTACTTTCCTGAATACTACTGAAATAAAAAATGTTTTTATAATTGTTTACTCTTCCCTGAATTGCTTTTTGTATGCCCTTGGGTTTTACATTGGATTCTAAAAGATTTGTGATTTTTTACACAGTCTACATTCTAATCCTTTGTCTATTAGATATTTTAAGTTTCAATGTCTGAATAGTCAAATTTATTGTTTTTCTTTTATAGTTTCAATTTTTGTGTCTTAAGAATCATTCTGTAGCATAAGTTCACAGAAATATTTTCCCATGTTCTCTTTAAAATTTTAAAACCTGCTTTCCCTTCTATTTAGGTCTTTAATCTGCTTGGATGCTTATTTTTTGTTAGGTTGTGAAGCAGGAACATGATTTACATTTTTACAAGAGAAAACTGTCTCCAAACAACTGAATGTCTGGCTAGACAATCTAATAGTAAGTGTTTGGTTTTTTTGCTTTAAAAATATTGTGAAACAGAGTATTTATACAAAAAAAAATGTATAAAAATCAAATGTGTACCACTGTGGTGCAGGATGTCAATAGTGAAGGAAGTTGCATATGTGTTTTATAAAAACTGCACTTCCGCTCAATTTTGCCATGAACCTACCACTGTTCTAAAAAATAAGATTTACTAATTTTTTAAAAAGTGAAATGTAGAGCTTAACAAATTTTTATAAAGCAAATACCTATGTAACAATCACTAATGTCAAAAAGCCCCAAATGCCTCTTCCCAAACACAACCCTGTTCCTCTGCCCTAAAAGATATCATCAGCTTTCTCAGTTTTATTCCCTTCAGTGAATGCACTCCTAAATACTGTAGTTTGGACAATACAGGGTATATCTATCTCCATCTTCTTGCTCTCAACCTATCTGCATCTTTTTATTGCAGTTGTTTCTTTTAACATCAGCAAATAGATTATTATACTTCCTTTAAAATCCAGGCTATCTTTCTCTTTAAAACATTTAGTATATTTTACATATAATACCATTACTGATTTGTGTTAATAACTGTTTAAAGATCTTTTTCTACTAATTCTGTCATCTTTGTAATTTCTGCCTCAGTACTTATGAATTTTATCTTGTTGCATGATAGGTATTTTAGACTTCTATAGACATTCTTGAATTTTATTCTGGGATGTGGTTAGGTTACCTAGAAACAGTGTGATATAAAAGCAAGAAACAGTCTTGCTTTTAAGGTCTGTTATGTGGAACCAGGGCAACAATTGGTCTAGGGATTGTTTTCCTCACTAATGCGGCAAGACCTTTCTTAGCATTCAAACTGCTTTTTGGAATAGGAACTATGCCTGGCTTTATGTGAACTCCCTAGTATTATTCCCTTAGATCTTTCAGGTGGTTCTTTCCCTGGGCTTGGCTAGTTTTCTCACCAGCATAAGCTGACTGTCACTCAACTGAATACTCAAGCTAGACCTTGTGCAGATCTCTGCAACTGTTTCTCTGTGCAGCTTTCCCCTGTGGTACCCTGTGAATTCTAGTCTCCCTGGACTCCTAGCTCCATTTCCTGAACTAAGGAAGAGCACAAGGTTTTGCGTGGTTCTTCCCCTGTGAGGCAGTCTGAGAACTTTCTGTAGGAAGAAAGCTCATAGAAGGGGCAATCATAAGGCTAATTTCATTCGTTTTCCATCTCTCAGGGATCAATGTCCCCTTCACTGCCTCATTTCCAATGTCTTAAGATCCACTGTTTCAAATGATTTGTTCAGGTTCTTAGTTGTTTCATGGAGGAGAACAATCTGATCCCTGTTATTCCCTCTTGGCCAGAAGAGGAAGTCATCTTTATCCTTCTAATATGTCTAACTTGTTGTGGCCTCCTCTCAAACAAGAAAAGGAAGTTAAAGCATTTTAATTTTCCTGTATTCTTCCTCACTCCTGAATTTCTTCTTATTGTCTAATACTTTATCATTATTTTTTAAATTTTAATACTGCCACACCCTCATTTTATAAAAACTACCAAAATGTATTTGATGCATGGAATAACCCTGGAAGAATAGTAAAGCAGTTGCCTTAGAAAGAGAAAATGCACAACTAGGAGTCAGTAAACAAAGGGGGATTTACTTTTTACTCTATGCATCCTGTCACTTTTGAAGTTTCTACCATACGCATTTATTAGTCATACAAAAAAGTTTTTTAAGTATTTAGATTTAAAAGTTCACTTTAAAAATTATTTTACACACTGCTATTTCTTACTTACACTCTTTCTTTTTGATGAATAAATTATCTTTGTATTATCTAAAAACAGCATTATTTGTCTGCATTCTTCAATTACAATTTAGCTGGGTACAGAATTATTTGTTGCTATTACTTCATGTCTTCTGTCCCTACTGTTGCTAATGTCAGTCTACTTTACCACTATAGATGACAAATTTTCTCAATAGCCTTAAAAACTTCTTTACCCATATTCCACAATGTGGATTTTTAAAAAATATATATTTGCTCTTTGGCATATGTTGAGGTGGCTGTTCCATGTGTGGACTTTTATCATTTTTATCTATTATTTCTTTGACAAATTCCTTGCTTTAATTCTCCTTAGTCTTTTTTTCTCAAAATGCTATGAAGACACGGAGGGTACACAAGGAACCCAATGTAAATCTCTTATTTCATTTACATTCATCATCTGTCTATGCCGCATTCCATGCTCACGCCTGCTTGGCCTGCTTAGCAGCTGCCTTAGTCTGGACCTCTAAATCTGCATGGGACTTTATGCGAGGGGTTCAGAATTCTTGTCCCTGTGCAGGTAACATTAAAACAGACACCATTCACTGCAATTCCCATTTCTGTGTATTTGCTCTCTGCTCAGGGAACATTAGGCAAGCAGCACATTTATGGTTTTGCCCTGATTTATTAGCACAGAGAGCAGTTCTAGACACCCACCTTCATGTAGCTTCACATAAGAAACCAGTTCTAGTCTGGGGTCAAGCTCAGTTCCCAATCTCATGTTAGTTTTGAAGACCCAGCCCCAGATACATGACTCCTGTCTATGTTTTCCATGTGCCTTATGGAGTCAGTCTCTACTCAGTTTTAGTTTTCTCACTGATCTTGAAATTTTCACCCTATCTCTGAGTGTAGCTTTGCATTAAAAGAAAATTTTAATGCAATGAATATGCTCATTCTATTATTCTGAGAAGAAATTTATATTGTATTTAATAAATCATTTGCAAATCAAATGCAGGCATTTTTAAAAAAACCTTCAGATTTCTTTAAAACCCTTCTAATAAACAGAAATAAGCCAAACTTCCTCTGTCTTAAATTCAAGTAACTCAGTTACCACTGCAGTCATGAAGTGCTTGAACAGACACCACCCAAGGCCTTATATATACATATACCTGTATATTAACAAATTCTTTACTTCACCTTAACCACTTTATACAAACAATCAAGATGTTATTTACCACTTTGATTTAAATTCTAGTAAAAACCAAAATATGACTTAATAGGTCATTCATTATACACCACATTTACTATACACCACCATTACCCTCACTTTCTACATTTACCACCGCTCCCCCATGCCGTACTCTGTAATCATGATTTCTTGACAAGTGCTCACCAGTTGTCTGGTATGTTTGTATTTATATTTATATTTACATTTACATTTATATTATATATTTATATCCACTAGATCTCAAAAACTCAATCTACAGACTTGGCAATTAAATTTCTGACTAGCCTTTTCCTCTAATGTGAAACTTGTTTTTTTAAAGAAAATGTCTTAGCTTTTGACAGGCAGCTTAAAAAATATACAGGTGACAAAGGCAATTTGCTGAGGTCTTAATATTTGGGGATGATGACGAATAAATACAGTAGTCTAGAAT
Source organism: Tonatia bakeri (assembly GCA_004024845.1). Taxonomy (NCBI): domain Eukaryota; kingdom Metazoa; phylum Chordata; class Mammalia; order Chiroptera; family Phyllostomidae; genus Tonatia; species Tonatia bakeri. Next base: position 13,995 of record PVIA01003615.1, on the reverse strand, counting down.
CTGGTTATATTTCCCCTCACAACCTGGGGGCTCAGTACAAATCTTCCTAAAACTGTTTATTCATTCCTTGAAAAACATAAAAAAGAAGAGCCTGAACTAAAATATTTGTAGAGTACTTTATAACTAAAATGTCATTAGTCTACGATTCTCATCGATTTTGTTATTTTAAATCAGGTATTCACTTAGAGTACAGTTAAAGATGCAAAAAGCCTTAACAATGTAGATGGAACATCTTACAAAGTTGACGTGGAAAAGAGAGAAGGAAGGTTGTTTACGCAGTCTACTCCATCACTCAAAATTCTGAAGAAGAGTTCTTCGCAGGGCATACAACCAATGCATACCTGTCAAGATTAGTGCTGCCAGAAGAGTAGTCCTTGGATGCAGATCTGCTACCATAAAAGGATGATGACTGCAAAGGTAAAAGCCCTATAAACAAACAAACACAGGAACAACTTAATTCCTAACCAATCACTAAATCCCAATTAACAATAAAATTAAAATTATACATCATGCCTGTTTATACTTAACTATTTTCTTCCTTTCTTTTCATTAGTTATATAAAGGTTAAAAGATCAAAGACTATGGAAAAGGTTACAATAGCAAAGGATACTTTCCTGCCCTACAAGCTCCAAAAATTTTGCTTCTAATTTCTAACCATTTTTTACAACCTAGTTTTTCTGATTTCCTCTGTAACAGTAGATATTGTTTCTACTATTTTCTTACCTATTCATTTTTAACAATATCAGTTGATTCCCTATTAGGAAAAATTAGAAATTTCCCTACTCTTGCTTACTTTCAACCAATTATTAGTTGTGTTACTTTAGTTCTAGTTACAGTTAACTCTGTAACTTGAATGTTCTTAAAACTTTTACATTCTGTTCCATGAACCTTATCACTTGACCACTTCCTTCTCTCTCCCTTTTCCATATCAACTTTTGTAAGATGTACCTTAACTTCAACATTGTTAAGGCTTACTACATCTTTAAGTATTGATTTCTACCTACTGGCTTATTATAAAAGTTGAAAACCATTAAGTGGGGTTTACATAATGTTTTATTTTTCAGAAATAAGAATTATATTGGAGATATTTCTTTCTGTAGGAGTCCAATATCACAACTCTGAACTGCTGAAAGATCATTCTTAGAATCTTGATCAACTGAATTCTCTTAAACTCCCAGTTTATCAAAATCATGCCATATTTTAGTTTGCTTCAACTTAATTTCAAGCTGACATAATATTCAAATCAATAGCTAAATCTCTAAGTAGTTCAGAATATCAGGGAGATTGGTTAAGTGTAAGAAATGCTGACAAAAATTCATGGGACAGTCTAACTTTTAGATTTTGTAAAAACAGGGTACAGATGAGGTTAAGTAATTCTTCAGGCAATAATTTCAAGATCTTCTAGAACTTTTAATAAGTGACAACACTGATGAACTTTAATCTCAACCACTTTAACTCCCTGGATTCATTCTAAGGTACAGGTACTTTGACAATGAAAGGGCTTAATTCTAGGCAGTTAAATAGGAAAGAAGGTAAAGTCTAGATTCTTTGTAAACAGAATAAAAGTTCCTTTATATTTCTAGTACTTTAAAAGTATTTTAGCAGAGTACTGGATACAAACTGGTGCCCAAAAACTAGTACTGAATTATGGAGTATTTCTGAAGAACAGTATTTCTGGAGTATTTCTCCAGAACCTTCTGGAGAGGTTATGTCCCAGTTTAGGTTTTTATTTCTAGTCTATACAATATATATTATAACAAATGAGTAGTTTATACAAAAACCAAATACTTACCTGATGTCCTATTCTCTTCTGACTGTTTCAAACTGAGCTGCTTCTCTCTACTGCTGGTTAAATACTTTCTGGAGGGATCTGTCATAGCCTTGTTGTTCCTAAAGTTAATAATTTAATTCAATATAGACGTATAAAGATATAGTACTTCAATTTTATTTATTTTTAATTTAATCTTTATTATATTTCCCCCCATTACCATTTAGTCCCCTTACACTCTCCTCCCTTCTGTAATAACCACACTATTGTCCATGTCCATGAGTTCTTTTTCTTTTTTGCTCAATCCCTCTAACCCTTTACCTCCCCAACACCCTGTCACTGTCATCCTGCTCTCCACCTATAAGTCTGTCCCCATTTTCCTTGTTAGTTCAATTGTTCATTAGGTTCCATATATGAATGAAATCATATGGTATTTATCTTTCTTTGACTGGCTTATTTCACTTAGCATAATGTTCTCTGTAGTTCTTAATTTTAAATAGCTGTCATTAAACATTTTACATTTCAAGTGCTAAATTCATGGATTTGTTTGGAAGTTAGACTACAAAGTTTTAAAAGCCTCAAGAGGTCACAGACTTAAGCAAATGAAAATCATGAAAATAAGCTTTCATTACCAACTCAAAAGTCAATCCAATCTATAACCCCCTAGTAATTAAGCAAAAATGAAGGAGTATTTTATTTTTATAAAGGTCAAACCAGAGACAGGAAGATTATATAGATTTTCCTCATTAAAAGCAAGAGCAGATGAAATGACTTAGCTACTAAAAGACCAAAATAAGCAATTAAAAAGGTATTTGAGCTTGATACTAAATATGTTTAAAAAGTCAAACAAAACTAAAATGTTCTTATGAAATACTATTTACTAAATGTCAATACCACTTAAATTCTAGTGATTAAACTATTTAAAATTTGCCCTGGCTGGTGTGGCTCAGGGGATTGAGTGTTGGCCTGTGAATCAAAAGGTCATTGGTTCAATTCCCAGTCAGGGCACATGCCTGGGTTGCAGGCTGGGGACATGCAAGAGGCAACCAACTGATGTTTCCCTCCCTCCCTTCCCTTCTCTCTGAAAATAAAGAAATAAAATCTTTTTTTTTTTTTAAAGATTTTATTTATTTATTTTTAGAGAGGGAAGGGAGAGGGAGAGATAGAGAGAGAAACATCAATGTGCGGTTGCTGAGGGACATGGCCTGCAACCTAGGCATGTGCCCTGACTGGGAATCGAACCTGCGATGCCTGGTTCGCAGCCCGCGCTCAATCCACTGAGCTACGCCAGCCAGGGCAAGAAATAAAATCTTTAAAAAACAAACTATTTGAAGTCCATGAACATAAAATTTAAGCCCAATTTCCCACATTTGTATTCCTAAATACCTCAACCTGTATAAACAGAGCAGGTCCATTCAGATACATGTTCATGTTTTGATTAAAACTGCTTATTTTAGAAGAACCACCATGAATAAAACCTGTAGCAGACAGATTATATGCTCAATCCAAACTCCCTGTGATCTAATTTTTGTATCCCCTCTTTCACACCAATTTAGGTATGTTTTCAACATCAGTACCCAGGACAATTCCTGTTTTTATTCTTTTATTTTTATTTCCTTAAAGCAGCGGTCTCCAACCTTTTTGGCACAAGGGACCAGTTTCATGGAAGACAATTTTTCCACAGATGTGGGAGGTAGGGAAAGGTGGTGGAGCTAAGGTGGTCACCTTCTGCCGTGCAGCCCAGTTCCTAACAGGCCACAGTCTGGTACCAGTCCGTGGCCCAAGGAGGTTAGGGACTATCCCTGCCTTAAGGGATAGTCTGAGATCACATTAACGCTTCATTTCTTGTATTTCACTGTCTTGCTCACCCCATTTTCTTCCTGATATCCCCTGGAGTATATGCCCTTAATAAATCACTTGTACACTAATCTCCATTTCAGGGTCTACTTTCTGGAGAACTTGATTTACAAGAGCTGGTACTAGGAAGCACACCCAAAGGACAGGATTCTGGAATTGGATCACTTGTTTGTTAATGGCAACAGAAATCCACTGCTGATGGTAACACCTCTGTTACCCACAGCATATCCGTATTGAATTGGGATGGGATAGAGTAGAAGAGAATACGGCTTATGCATATTTCTAGCATTGGAGAAATGTGGGTAGACTGCCATGGTGAAATCTTTCTGGAGCTATAGGAATGTTCTAAAACTGGATTACGGTGACGACTGTACAACTCCATAAATTTACCAAAAATCATTGAACTGTACATTTAAAACAAGTTTTATGGTGTATATAAAATATAACTTGATAAAGTTGTTTAAAAAATGCCCCAAATTATTCTAGCACAGCACATGCATGAAGCAGACTACGAAAGCTGCATGGGCCTAAAGAACAGTTTCCAAGACCTTCAGCTATGGCCTTGAAAGATAACAAAGGAAACCTACCAGAGGACAAAGCTGGGAGTCATATGGAGTACAATGAACAAGGGCTTCTCCCAGAGGCGAAAAGAGAGACTGCTACATGGGCTAATCAAGAATGTACTCCCCTGCCTTCACAATTTCCACCTAGCAAGATTTTATTGTTGTTACAGATCAGTGACTCCTCCAGTTTCTTATTCTTGTCTTTTCTAAATGTGATTTTTTATTGTGGATATCCTGTGCCTACTCCAGCAACGTACAGGCATACCTCATTTTATTATGCTTCATAGATATTGAGTTGTTTTTTTTTTAACAAATTAAAGGCAAGATCCTCTGACAGCAAAAAGATTATGAGCCACTAAAAGCTCAGATAATGGTTAGCACTTTTTAGCAATAAGGTATTTTTAATTAGGATATATATATGTATATAATGCTATTGTACACTTACTATAATATAAACCGAGAAACGAAAAAAATTGTGTAATTTTATTGAAATACTTCCTTTATTGTAGATATGCCTATATAGTATGTGTACGAAATAAGAGTAGGGAATGCAGATTAACTTGGCTTTTTGTTTTTAGGTATCAGACCATAAGGTTCATGGTCCAAAAAAGCACACCTGGACTTTATGTAGAGGACTGCGCATCACCTAGAGATCCTGGAGCTGGATCCTTTGGAGCTGGATACAAGAACTAAATGAGACTTGGAAGCTGTCTCCATTAGGGTGAATGGTAAGAATGCTCTCTATATACGGAAAAGTAATGAACAGGGGTATTTCTGTGGCTAGAGGGTTAAACTACAGCAGCCTGTTAGTTGTCTCCAAATAACCATGGTACCCTTCAGCTATTATAAAATTTGGGCTGGGAATATTTACCGGACTTTCTTATAACTTGATGTAACCATATAACTAAGTTCTGGTCAATGTGATATACATAAAAGTGGTGTGGCCCTGGCTATGTAGTTCAGTTGGTTAGAATGTTGTCCCAGTACTCCAAGGTTGCAGGTTCAATCCCTGATCAGGGCACATATAGGAAGTAACCAATGAACGCATAAGCAAGTGGAACAAATTGATGTTTCTCTTTCTCCCTGATATCAATAAAAAAAAATTTTTAAAGCTGTGTGTACAAATGTATAATTTCCAGCCTAAAAGAAAGCTGTTGCTTTCCCTTTGCTCCTTCTTTCCCAGTAGAAATGCCTGAAGGCTGAAGCAGCTACCTTGGTTCACAAAATGGAACCTACTTATTAAGGAGGGTGGATCAACAAGATAAAAGGAATCTGAGTCCATGGTGATTGCAGCTTCAGATACCACACCAGTTCCATTACCTATGCAGAGTTTTACATCTATTACAATAGCAAAACCAAGATCCCAATTAGTATATAAAGTTTCTTCAGCTTTTCCCCAATTCCTTTATGGTGACCTTCCTGACCCTGAATACCAATTAACTTGACTATTAACTGATTTTTGTTAAGGTGTTAATTGAGGTACTAAGTGATAACTGAGTAATAAGTTTTCTCCCCCTAGGAAAAAAATATAAAAATAAAAAAAAAGACCCTCCCACAAGGAAGAAGAAAATGTGAGCTGGTGACAGTCCTGTTGCAGGTGTACACCCTTTTGTTCAACCCAGAAAACAGTTCTAGAAGACTGATGCGCCATGCGTAGAATTACAGTTTACATCCTTTTAACCCTAAGCTAACTTTTCACATGAATAAGGTAAATAAATTTTTATAGGTAAAGGAAGAGGGTAAGAAGGGGTTCACACCAAAAGAATGAATAGCAAGAAACACTTATTTAGAGTTTTTCAGCTCTATTCTTCCTCTACATGCTGCAGACTTTTTTAAAAAGCTACAATGGGAAAAGTGCAATGAAACGATCAACGTAATAGCACTGGCCAAATCCTTTACTGAGCCTACAATCTACTATCACCAAAATGCTTTTCATCTGCTCTTCTATCTTTGACCTTTCCATAAACTGAATAATCTTCCCTAGTGGTTGTAATTACCAATATAAGAAACACTGAACCAGGGCCTCAAAGGTTCTTAAAGCAACTTACGATGATGAATCATTTTCCTTAGGGTAATCTTCATTCAACTCTGAGCCAGATAGCATTCTTTTCCTCTTTTCGGTTCTATAGAGAACAGAAAAAAAAATGTTAAAAAGCCATAATTCATACCATTAAAAAGTATAAACCAACACACTCAAGGATAGGAACAGTGAGTACTGCTCTCTAATTCTCTACACCATAGTTACATTAATATACTGTATATCTGCATGCTCAATACATGTCACTGACATAAACCACATAAGACAAATACTAATTATCTACCAAAAATGCACTTTATACTTTCTTCTTCTAACACACTTTACTCACTGGACAATCTCCTTTTTTTTCTCAAATTATGGTCTTTCCAAAAGGCCTAAAAGATATTTACAAACAGGTACAGCTAATGACTAAGAAAGAAAAAAAAAACATCTTTCATACCTATTTTCTAATAACCCTGATCTAAGAGGTGCTGATGTAGATGTCAAAGAGGGAATCGTCCGGGGGACAGTTATTCCATTTCCTGCTGCCGTCTTAATTGATCCTCTCCCTGGATTACCAAGAACTTTTCGAAATGGAGTATCATCTTTAGTTTCCAAACTTCCTCTTTTTGAAGAGGCCTGTAAGAAAGTTTGAGATAGAAAATTGTCAAATTAATTGGCATACTTTTAGACCGGTGATTTTCGAGGACATTTAAAAAGATACCAACAACTACAGACCCATCTCCAGAGATTCTAACCTAATTGATATGGGATGAAGCCCATTCTTCATCATTTTCTTAAAGCACTTTAGGTGATTCTAATGTATGATCAGTGTCATAAATTGAGTAACACTTTTTTCCCCTGTAGTATTCTTGTAAACTTAAATATTCCACAGCATACCTAGAGGCAAAAGGGAATTTGCTGTGAATTACTGATTTACAAAAAAAAAGGTTCATACACACAAGACATGCTTCTAGTGACCAGAGTGAAAATACACCTTTAGAGAAAAAAAGTCCAACTATAATTATGATAAATTAAAGTGATGTGTGTGTTATGTGTCACAGAGTAGTCTCCAACTCCTGGTGACCCTACTGATAAGTGACATCCACAATGTCCTGTCCTCAACTGCTTAGACAAGTGCTTATGGCTACTTTTATGGTGTCAATCTATCTCATTTTTTATCTTCCTCCCTTCCTGCTGCCTTCTATTTTTCCCAGTATTACTGTCTTAAAATGACACAGATGTGACAGGAAGGAGCAACAATGACATTTGGTCATCGACAACTTAAATGCCAAGTCACATGTACCTCATGACATCTGAAGCGGTTCCAGTTTGGAGAAATGAAACAAATATATGTAATGATAAGGGAAATGAGAGTGAGATAGAGATCACTGGCAGAAGCTGAATCAAAAAGTCTACTATCCGAAACACAGCAAGAACATTTAGAGAGAAAACAGCAATTAGAAAATATAGAATGGGCAAAAGTAGGTTTACAGTTGTTTGTATGGAAAATAATACAATAATAATGAGAGAAGAATACAAAAGAATTATATTAATATAATTAATAAACAACAACACAAGATTATGTATTTCACATACTCACGACTGTATATCTCCTATTACCACACGGTGTCCATACTGTGTATTAGTTGGGAAATAATGCTTTTGACCAGCATTCTGCCAGATAAGTTTCGTAACTTATTGTGAAGAGCTATGAAAGGTATTTCCAATAACGTTCTACAATATTGCAATCTTAGGAAAGAAAAATCTCTGAGGTCATCTTAATTGAACAATTTTAAAAAGTATTATTTATTTTCAAATGGGTGATACATTTTCAAGATCCAAAAATCAAAGTACTATTATAAAAACCATATACTGAGAAGTCTCATTATTACCTCAATGCCATCCACCCCAGCTCCTCCACTTCCGATTCTCCTACCACTTATAAACCAATACTTATCCTTACTATGTCTTGTACCTTCTCTTCTCTTCTTTTTTTATTTAATGCTAGTCACAAACCACAAAATTCATTCTACAATCCCAGTAATGGGAATCATTATTTATGAAGTTATTTTGGGTCGGCCAAAAACTGTTTAGTTTTTTCCATAAAATAAGACACGTTTTTCATTTTCACTAATAACTTTACTGATTTGGATATTCTGAGTATGTTGGCCATTTCCCATGTGGTATAATATTGACTGCTCTTGATTAATGTCTCAATTCAATCACTATCAACTTCAGCTGGTCTACCTGACTTTGGAGCATCATGCAGTGAGAAATCTCCAGCATGAAACTTTGCCAACTACTTTTTTAAAAAAAATGTATTTATTCATTTTTAGAGAGAGGGGAAGAGAAGGAGAAAGAGAGGGAGAGAAACATCAATGTGTGGTTGCTTCTCACTTGCCCCACACTGGGGACCTGGCCCGCAACCCAGGCATATGCCCTGACCAGGAGTCGAACTGGTGACCCTTTGGTTCACAGCCAGCACTGAATCCACTGAGCTATACCAGCCAGGGCTGCCAACTACTTTTGATATGTTCGGTCAGTCACAGCACCTCTTCCATACACTGTACAGATCTTTTTTTTGCATTTAAGTTACATTTTTACCTTTCTTGAAATAATAAAGCATAATATTCAAAAAGATGCGTATTTTCTTCCATATGCAATATTAAAACAGCTACATAGAAATTCACCAATTTTGTTAAGTTGTTTTTCAAATGCACGCTGATATGACAGCTGTCACTATACAATCTAACAAAATTGTTTTGAATGAAGTTAAAGATAGCTAAGCACTACTAGAGCCATTTTACGGAAAAAAAAAACAAAAAACTTTTTGGCGAACCCAATACTTACACATTTAAAGATTCCAACAGTTTAAATTTCTACCTATAAATGGATGAATCTCAAAGTAATTATGCTCATTGAAAAAGCCAGACAGAAAATATTACACACTGATCCCATTTATATAAACTCTAGAATATGCAAATTAATCTACAGTGACATAAAATAAATCAGCTTGGCTTAGGGATGGAAGTTAGAGAGGGAGAGAATTACAATTTACTGAATGTCAATTATACTTCAACTAAAATGTTTAAAAAAACCCCATCCTATAAAAAAATAAATAAATAAAATCTAATTCATTGCTTATCCCAGTAAACGGACTAGGTAATCACCTCTCTGAACAGCAGCATGGAACTCATCAGTTTTAAAGTTTCTCTTTATCCCTGGTTTCTCTTTGTAAAACAAATTAAGAGACATAGGACACCGTAACTGCAATAGTGCACAGCAAGTCTCATGACTGGCTGAAAATACTTATGAAAGAAAAACTACTTAAAAAGCAAACCGAAGACTTCAACAAGAGTCTGGTATCATACTGTGTAGGGGGAAAGTTCACAAAGTAGAACAGACACAAAGGGCATCACAGAAGTAGTAGCAGCAAACACCGATCAGGTAGTTAGTATGTGGTACCACGGACTAAGAACTTCACACACATTATCTCACAGCAACCATTAAAACATTATTGCTGTCTCAATTTTAAAGGTGGGTACTAAGACTCAGAATACTTAAGGAACTTCTCCAGTGACCCACAGCTAGTGTCAGCACCAAGTCTCAACCCCACATTTAACTCCAAAGCTATGCTTTTAAACACCATACTGTAGTTCATAATGATGACCACGAGACATCGAGCAAAGGTTAAACTGTGTTCAGTAAAACAGTATGTAAGAAGTGAAGAAATAGAACAAATTTTAAAAAGACTTCTATAAAAATAGATTGATATAACTAAAATGGTAAATTTCAGGTATGTGGAAAATACCCTTGTGACAATGCCAGAATTAGGCATTACAGTCTAAATTCTACTTCTTGAAATTACCTCACAGAATGTCTATCATTATCATTTTTTTAAAAGATTTTATTTATTTATTTTTAGAGAGGGAAGGGAGGGAGAAAGAGAGAGAGAGAGAGAGAGAGAGAGAGAGAGAGAAACATCAATGTTTAGTTGCTGGGGGCCGTGGCCTGCAACCCAGGCATGTACCCTGACTGGGAATCAAACCTGCGATGCTTTGGTTCGCAGCCTGCGCTCAATCCACTGAGCTATGCCAGCAAGGCCATTATCATTTTTTTTTAAGCTAGAAAGATTCAAATGAACATACCTGATTATCTGAGTAAGAAAGCTGCCTGTTGGTTTCCTTCTGTGAGGTCCTGCTGCCCAGAATAGCTCCAAAACTACCAGACCCCTGAGAAGGTTTCATGGCTGGTACAAACACAAACAAAAACCCCAAATCACTACTTTAACAGGGATTTGTCAATACTATTATATAATATTGCAGAAATAAAACAAGCACTTATTAGCCAATTCTTTCTGAATAAAAAAGTACATCTGCTCTAAACAGTAATTAAAATTTAGAGCTAGGAGTCTCAAGCAAAAAATTAAATAATGTGCAAAAAATTGGGAACATGTAATAGAAGAATAAATTTTGAAATGCAAAATAAAAATGCTAGAAATTCTATGTCAATACTTGGTAATTAACACTATAGAAAAGTTAGTTAATGTATCTATGGGACGAACACTGACGCTGGATGCCAAGAAAACAAGGCAGACCCGTGACAAATACATTTCCAACAGGAATGCTCTAAAACATTCTCTGTAAATTCACCATGTGGAATACATGGGTTCTATTCCAAAGAAATCAATGCTAGTTTAATGAACATGCAAGATACTATATAAACATGAATTTGTAAAATACGTTTTTATACTTTAGTCAATTCCCACTAATGATAATTGGGAATGTTTTAATTTTAAAAAACTGCTGAACATTCTTTCACATCTCTTACACTAATGGTACAATTTTAGTAGAATAAATTCCTCGGACTAAGAATTGCTGTGTTAAAGGATTCTCTGGTCAGGATTTCCAATACTACGCTGAATAGAAGTGGTGAGAAAGGACATCCTTGTCTTGTTCCTGACTCTGGAAGAAAATCTTTTAGTTTTTCACCATTATGTTAGTTGTGGGCTTTCATATATAGCATTTATAGTGTTGAGGTAGTTTCCTTTTATTCCTAGTTCATGAATATACTTTATCCTTTATAAAAGGGTGCTGAATTTTGTCAAATGCTTTTTCTTTGCCCAGATGATCACGGGGTTTTTGTCCTTCGTATTTTTAGTTGGTGTATTACACTGATTGAATTTTTTGTATCTTCAACCATCCTTGCATTACAGAAATAAGTTCCACTTGGTGTTGTAATCCTTTTAACATGCCGTTGAATTTGGTCTGCTAGTATTTTTATGAGGATTTTTCATAAATATTCATCAAGGATACTGGGCTGGAGTCCAGTAATATTTTTTTATAACTGCTAATGTCAGACCTTGGGACAATTAGTGCTCACCTGCATTAAGTCTGTTTTGATGCACTGCATCTAGAAACAATCTCATTTCCTCTGCATCCTTACTTGGTACTTTGTCAATAGACAAGAAGCTGTTATCTTGTAGCGTTAACATTAAGCGGCTTTGTTTTGCTCCACTGGGTCGAAGTACCACATTTTTAATGTTGTGACTTAGCTGACCAACACAAAAGAAAAAAGATCTTATCATTAAAAACATATGATAATGAAGTACATAATATGTTATATAATGAATATTAAACTTTATAATACTTTGTAAGTTACATTTCTTACTCTTAACTACATTTTCCCCCAACGAAAAATAGTTCCCATTTCTTGACACATGTAAATTGAAGATTTCACTTTTAGGAATGACAAACATATAGTGTTAACATTTATTTTAGATTGTAATCCTATCAGTCTTGTTTTTATGGTAGCACACTGCATATTTTCAGGCATAGTTATAAAGTTTTAGAAACCAGTGAGTTAATTTTCAGAGTCCAGATGGCTATACCATCACCAGTTTAGAAAGCCATAGTGCATTAGAGGCTCTTTTTCTTTAGAACAAGTTTGTAAAATATCTACCAAATGGTTTAAGTAGCTTCAATGTAAACAGTACGTATTAATTCAAACCATAATCCTCAAAAGAATTCCACCAAACACACAATGAAATAAAACTTTATCAGTATTCAAACATCTGTTTTTCTTTTTTAACTGTCTAAGCACACTCATTTAGCTTTTATTCAATCACGAAGAACATAAGCACCCTGAAACTATGTTAGCTTACTTTTCCCACTCCCCAGAACTGGTTCAAACCTTGTCTTATATTTCTCCAGATTCTGGATATATACTATGAAATGACAGCTTTTGTATTCTCTTGGCTGAAATTTTTCCAAAACTAAATTAATAAATCTCGCAGTTTCTTTATTATCTAAATAACTCCTGTCCATCAGGCATCCTTATTCTTTAACCCTCCCCCTCAGCAAGCATATACAAAGGTTTCTAAAGCTGCCTTTTACTGAATACTCTTTGAACAGCATAAAAAAGGAATAGCACTTCACAATTTTTTTTTAAGATTTTATTTATTTACTTTTAGAGAGGGGAGGGAGGTGGGGGGGGGAGAGAGAGAGAGAGAGACAGACATCAATGTGTGGTTGCTGGGGGCCACAGCCTGCAACTCAGGTATGTGCCCTGACTGGGAATCAAACCTGCAATGCTTTGGTTTGCAGCCTGCGCTCAATCCACTGAGCTACGCTAGCCAGGGCACACTTCGCAATTTTTTAAAAGATTTTATTTATTTACTTTTAGAAAGAGGGCAAAGGAGGGAGAAAGAGAGTGAAAGAAACATCAATGTGTGGTTGCCTCTCACATGCCCCGTACTGGGGACCTGGCCCACAACCCTGGCATGTGCCCTGACTGGGAATTGAACTGATGACCCTTTGGTTTGCAAGATGGCGCTCAATCCTCTGACTCACACCAGCCAGGGCCTCATAAATTTTTCAATTATGTAAGAATGAAAACACAGTTTTACTAGACTTAATTTGTATTTAAATTTTAAGTGATATATAGGCCCTAAGTTCACATCCTTGAGTAGAAATTCTATTATAACACAGTAACTAGTTTCAGATGCTTTAACTCCACAATACAAAAGAATGGTTTAGTATCAAAAGGGAAATAGATCACATAAACCCATTACTTCAATCAATATTATCACTTTTTACAAATAAAAGTTAAACATAAGAAGAAGCATTTGTTCATTAACAAGGTGAGAATAACCTTGAACTTGACCACTTTAATAACTGAAAAAACTATCTAGCACCACAATTTTATTAACTACCCATATGGTGAGGTCTCCCAATTCTTTCTCTAAGTGCACACCTCTCTGCTGGTGCTGTAGTCCTGTTCACCTAATACACACTGGACACCAATATCTGAACGCCTGATACCTCAAACAACTCATCTTTCCCAGTCCCCAATCTTCCCCTCTGCTCCCTATCACAAAGGACAATAACGGGACTGCCATCTACTCAAAAACTTGAGAATCTCCCCGGACACTTTCTTCTCTGCCCCTTCCCCTCGCATATAATGAGGTAAGCCTTCTTAAATCCCTTCCAATCTATCCTTTCTTCCTCTAGCTTCTCCCACTGTGTTTTCCTTTGTTCAGGACTTTCATTCCTAATTTAAACTACCATAATAACCTCCTATGTGTCCTTCTTTTCCCACTTTTCTCTTGAAATAAAGTCATCTGCTTAGCCCTCAAATAAAAATGAACTTAAGATTCTTGGCTCCTTAGAATCTAAGCTCCCCTTAGGTATGACAAATAAAAATATTTTAAGATCTGGTTCTTATCCAGCTCTTCAGCCTCTATTTCTGCTACTCTCTAATGTTCATTTATTTGAAAATAATTTTCT